>CAJUYH010011504.1:0-10985 GCA_910591685.1 Galerucella tenella | reverse complement strand
ACCTTTCGATCTTCTAGGGCACCAGGAGCCGATGGGATTTTCCCAGCATTGCTTCAGCAAGGACCAAACGAAATACTACCATTAGATTAGATTAGATTAGATTAGAAATGGAGTGGCTCTTTGTCCTATCCCACTGCGACCTTTGCAGATCTATTGTGGACCTCCTTATATTGAGAGCTCAATATCTAGCTTTATTCTTTTTATTAGACCTAATAGCCTGGATACCGCCTCCTTTGCGTAGCTCTCTGCACTCGGTTTTCTTCTACGAATAAGTGAACTAGTCAAAGCATCTTAAAGCTGGGTTATATACCAAAAGCATGGAGAAGGGCAGAGATCACCTTCATCAAAATCCAAAATAAAAGTGACACAACAAGCCCGAAATCCTTCAGACCAACCATCAATATCATGGAGAAATATATTGACAATTACCTATATTGGAGCGGAAATCCAAGAGATTAGCTTGCAAGATTCAGGGATACCGCACTACTACAACTGACAGAGCATATTCTAAAATTCAAAAAATGGGACTACCACTAGTCTATGAGACTGTCTTCAAAAAATAACTCTTGTTTTGTTACTTAACACTTTATCATTGGTCTAATAAAGCTTTCATACAACCTTATACCGAGTGTCACAATTAGAATTACCCTTGATCGTATCTCAGAAATCGTCATTAGTACAGCCTAGATATTGTTTGGGAGTCCTGTAGGTTCAGCACTAAAGGGTGTACACGACGTGTAAAGTCTTGTTCTTTTGAACAATTCTGAGCTCCTCGAAATCTATTTTTCACATCTAATTCAAATTTCTTTATCTTAAATGTTCTATACATTATTCAGTTCTTGAATGTTTTGTCTTATCACCCGTGCGACAGAACTGACCATTACAACAAATGTTGGGGCGTGGTTACATTTCGAGTAGAACAAGAAAAATGCATAATTATCAAGTTTACCCAAAAAATCAATTGGCACGTAATTGAACAAGTATAAAAAGACTGCTGGCAGATACATTCACCACACTTGTGAACACATCAAGAGTACCAACAAAATGGCTTTCAAGGTATGTTAACATTTAGTATTTTTTCCATTAAACTTTATTTATTCATACAATCTTCCTGTACTGATAAGGGAATGTATTGATGAACTAATCGGACTCACCATTAGGTGTTATTAGTGAAGTTAGTTGAAGAAAAACAATAGAGAGTTGTCGCTATCATAGAAAGAAAATCAGTTCAAAAAATGTCTGAAACGAGACAGATTCCAAAGGTTCTTACGAGTGTTTTAAAGAAGTTTATCAGAATTTTATGAGACGGGCTATGAGACGGGCTATGTGCCAGAAAGTTTTGGCATATTTTGAATATCGATATCCTACACTCTATGTATAATTTGACCACCATTTTAATTACAGTCGTCCACATTTTTTAATCATCAACAAAACCAAAAATTTTTCATTACAAAATTAAAGAACAAATATATAAATTAAATGAATATTCTCTGATAAAAAAATTTCATTAAGAATCAAAATCATAAGTAACTTTTATTTCGAATTTTCCTTTTTGTGAGCTTAAAAATAATTGATATTATCCCTCCATTTCTCAATTTGCCAATTGATAAAAGCTTTACGCTCTAATAACTTTGAAGTTCGGAAATTCTCATTAATTCATTTCAAATTTAATTAAGAGGGAAAGAAATTTCAAATACAGAATTATGTAAAATGTACACAGCATTTTAATATAATTATTAGTTATCAATTGAGTCTATATTTTATAAAGTTGACTTTTAAATGAATATATTTATTTCCAGATTGTTCTTCTTGCAACCTTCCTTGCTGCAGCTAGCGCTGGTATTTACAATACCCCTATTGCCGCGCCTTTAGCTGCCCCCGTTTTCCATCACGCTCCTCTTTCTTACGCCGCTCCAGCTCTCTCCTATCATGCCGCTCCAGCTTTCTCTTACCACGCCACTCCAGCTGTGTCCTACCACGCCGCTCCAGCAGCTGTCTCCTACCACGCCGCTCCAGCAGCTGTCTCTTACCACGCCGCTCCAGCTGTCTCTTACCATGCTCCATTAGCTTCCCAACTCGCCGTTGCTAAAGTTGCCACTCCTCTTGCTGTAGCCGCTCCAGTAGCTAAAACTATTATTGCTGACGAATATGATCCTAATCCACAATACTCTTACGGATATCAAGTTGAAGATGCTTTAACTGGTGACAGTAAAAGCCAAAGCGAAAGCAGAAATGGTGATATTGTACAAGGTATGTTCCGATAAATTGATTCAATATTATTTGATTTAAATTGGAAATTTTTACAGGTTCCTACTCTTTGACCGACCCCGATGGCACCCGTCGTACTGTTGACTACACCGCTGACCCAATCAATGGTTTCAATGCGGTTGTACGTAAGGAACCACTTGTAGCAAAGGCCGTAGTAGCACCTGTAGCTAAAGTAGCTGCTTATGCTGCTCCCGCCCCACTTTTACATGCTGCTCCTGTTGCAAAATTGGCTGCACCCATTTCTTATTCCACCTCAGTATACCATTAAATAAGGTGAATGAGGTTGGTTTTGGAAATTCTTATAAAAGAAAGAGTAATTTTTTGAATCATAAACAGTAAATTGTAAATTTTTCAATTGATAAATTTCGTGACCATATTATGCCAGTAACTCTTTCACTATAAGAATTTCAATGGGAAAACTAGAAGATGATTTTGTAATAATGTGTATAAAATAATTTATTCTACCAATAAAATTATGCTTTTCCAATTTTTTGTGTTTATAAGTATTCCTTATACCCTCAGGGTAAATGTTCCTCCCATATCAATTCCAGAAAGTATATTTAGTACCAGAAGTTTAAGTTTAACCTAATCTAACTTCCATGCAATTGGCGAAGTTGTCATCTAGCTTACTAATTTCAATAATAGTGAGAACAATTAAGAAGACGAAGAGCAACCTCTCCATAATTTGAAGATATTTCAAGAGCAATGGAAACATTAAAATAAAATATTATGTAATAGTAGACCAAGTAGCGACAAGAGGTGCTGGAGTCCAGAGTCCTTCTGAGGTTTCCATGCCAAAAAAAGAGAAGACCTGGTCATTGGAAAGATCTAGTAGTATCCAGACTATAAATATTGTCAGGCCTGACATAGCAATGCAGAATCCTCGAGGACTACTGGATAGAGGAGCCTGCAGTTTTGTTCATACCTTGTCCTTCACCATACAGTATAGTATTTACATCCTAGAAACATCCTGTTCATGCAGGAATGTCTCATCCAGCATTTTTATTTTAATTATCATATTCATTGGATGTCAGTGAGCTGTTTTATTTTTATATTTCAATTATACGCCTTTTCAATTTCCTTTTACTAACTTACATCCATTCTTTGATTTCACGGTTTTACGAAAGCTCGTTAGACTCGACAAAGAACACTTAAAAAAAGAGACCTAAAAGCAAAATTGTGTTGTAAACCCCATTTCGGAATGTTATATTCGATGAGATTGATCTCCGCAGTTTTCTGATAAGTTTAAGACAAAAAAAAGCTACAAAGACTGATATGACAAGCCGAAAGTGAAAAGGAGAAAATTTAAGATTGTTTTTGAACTGGAGAAATGGTAATTTCATAGCTTGTTTTTTTGTCAAATAATTATTCATAAGAGTTTTATGATTTTTTTATAATAAAAAGATTCAATCATCATTGATGGAACTGAAAAGAATCAATCAGATCCATATAAAATATTCAAACAACTTGCGAATGGAAGAAGTGAATTTAGATAATGGCTTATTAGTCGCGTCATTATACGCGAAAAACCCAAAAAACCCCCCTTAACGATTTTCGGTTCGTCTTTTTCGAATGTGTCTGGAAAAGCCTAGGAGAAGATGTTCAGGTCCAGGTTTCAGTGCACCAGGTGCTCGGGGGATCGTTTTCAACGTCAAATTCTGCCTTAGCGACCCATAAAACTCCCCCACAATGATTTTTGGGTTGTTTTTCACACTCTTGTCAGGAAAATTCTCGGAGAGGACGTCTACGTCCAGGTTGGGGCGCACCAGGTGTGCGGGGGTGTTCGCCGATGCCATATTTGAATTCAGCGACCCAAAAAACCCCCGGGCGCCAAGTGATTTTCCTTCCCCGCACGAATTCTGGGAGTGTTCCACGGAGATGACGTTCGTCGGCATTCCTGAGCCCCAGGTGGTCAGGGTGTCAATTTGAACATCATAATCGTGATCAGCGACCTCGAAAACCCCCATTCTGGGCCAGTTTTGACTCTTTCTTACAAAGTTATTAAGTTGTCCGAAGGGCGTCTCAAAAAATGCATTTTTCGAATGCATTTTTGGCTGCAACAATGCAATTTCTGATTTTGGACAAATAAAAACTAGGTAACATTTTTACAAATAATTTTTGCAAGCGAATGCCGAAAACCGCAAACGTCTCTAGCGCTAAGAATTTCGGGTCAATGAAAAAGTACGCTTCGATTAGCGTATGAATTTTACATAAAAACGTTCTAAATTTACGTCCGCCTTGATAAAATTAATAATCCAAAAATCGACCATGGCCCAATACCAAAACTCGTTTGAAACATTTTTACTTTGACTTATATATAGGGCAACTTAATTAATTGATAACCCAGGAAAATTTGGAAATAAAAAATCGCAGAATTGGGAAGTAAAATAAACTAATTCTGATGAAACAAACAGAAAACATTTATACAGGATGTACCAATATAAAGCGTTTGCCACCGTACACTAACTACCGACAAGTAAACTCACTTGCGTCGGAACGTTTGAAAATGTTGGTACATCTTTTCTCTAGCACCTTAAACATCATAATAAAATATTCAATACTAGATTTAAACTAGCCAGAACTCGCCAGACGATCGACCCATAAATCGACGAAGTGAGTTTACTTGTCGGTAGTTAGAGTAAGGTGCTTTTGCAGGTTAGTTTCAAATTTGGAGACGTATATTCACCAGACTAATGGAAACTATCGGAATAATATTTGAAAAACAATTTAAAATTTACAATGAGAATTAGGTATTTAAATTACGACAGTCGGTTTTTAATTCATATAAATATCATACTGGTTCAAGCAGCCGTGCTATTGCATTATTTATAACCTCAGCATCGATCAAGATTGAAAAGAGTATGAATAAATGAATACAAAAAATATATCAAATTTTCAGCGGAATAATTTTCAGTGGGGAAATTTTTGGAATAATGTCGTTATAGGATTTGGAATTAGTTGATTTTTTATAGTATTTATATTAGTATTGTTACAATTTTAACTTTATTAATTTCTAACCTAACCTAACGCTGACCACCATGCTAAAGAAGCCTCTTCTTCCATCACCACAACAACGTTAAAGCTCCCATATGACATAAAACTATTATTCAGAAAGTCCGTCAAGGATTCCTGGCAAAATTTTTGGCACAACAGCATAACAGCCCTATACGATATACAACCATTAATCGACTGTCTCTCCCTCGATTTCTTAATCAGGAGAGAAGCTGCTGTCAATAGACGATTGCGGATCAACCATACCAGATACACACATGGTTACTTGATGTCTCCTGAAAACCTTCCCGTCTGCCGTCACTGCAATAGTGCTTTAACCGTTAAACATATTCTCACAGACTGCCAGGAATACACCATTACATAAGCGCCTAGACCTAAGACCAAACCTGCGAGAGCTTTTAAACTGCACCGCTAAAATCCCAAAGACATCGAAATTCCTCAAAACAACTAACCTCTACCACAAAATATAAACTAGATTGATATTTTACCCGAGTTTTTCACATATTTTATGTTTTAAGATAGTGTATGTATTTGGAAGACTTACAAGTACCGTAAGCTCTAATTAATATAATTAAAAGCACATACGAGAATGTCAAATTAAGAGTGCAGATAGGAGGTCGAAGATCGGAAGAGTTTTCAATAAAAAAAGGTATAAAACAAGGTGATAGCTTAAGCCCACTTTTGTTTGTTATCATTATGGACCGAATAGTGAAGGAAATAAAAAGACAAGGAGGAAATCTGGACACGATAATAGGGTACAGGAACCTGGTACCGGTCAGACTAAGTAACCTACTATACGCAGACGATATCGTACTCATATCAAAATCGAGAAATAAAAATGCAGAAACTAATTAACTCACTGGCAAGGAAAATAGAAAAGATGAAAATGACTATAAATACAGAGAAAACCAAAGTAATGATAGTAAATGAAAAACAGAGGAATAATTACGAGGAATTGAAATGTTATCACAAAACATTAGAACGAGTAACAACCTATAACTACCTAGGAAGTATTTTAACAGAAGATGGAAAAATAGAATAGAATAGCGAGAAATGTAATGGAAATGGGAATATGAAGAAAAAGACAAAGAGGAAGACCCAGGAGGAAATGGATAGACCAGATTGAAGAAATTGGAAACAACAAAGGAAAGTCATTAGGAGAGATGAAGACATTAGCCAGGGACAGAAAAGAATGGTAAACATGGGTTCAGGAAGAACTCCAATCCGACGCCTGAGAAGGCACAAGGATAAGAGAAAGAAAGTATGTATTTAAATATGTCTTTTTGTCTTTTGTAGTGCCAATGGCCATAGTTGTCGAGACACTTGAATTCTAATAAAAAAAATCTTTAAAGTCAACAATACTTGACTAACCATATACACATTTAGAAAATACAGTAGGAAACTGTTTTGAAAAATAACTATGTCATTTTGAATGTTAGAAATATCAAAATATAGTCAAATGCAGTCTTATCATGCGGGTCATACGATTCAACAACGACATACTCACCGTTTTTGTTTTCTTTTATTGTGTTTAATCATAACTTCCAAATAAAATCCGTAAGATGAATAAGACAGACCTATGCAATTTCGACGGGAGAAAAAAGGATATGTATTTAGTTTTCAGCGATTCTAAAATGTCTTTCACCAGCGAAGTTTTTATTTAAATGTCAGTTATGTCACTTTAACAATTCAAAGGGACAATATGAATAATAAGAAGCAATTTTCCGGTATTTTGCATCCTCAAGCAAAAAAAAAATTGGACCTAATCTGATAGATTATTTTGAGAATAAATGAAAAAGTGGAAATTCGTCAACCAGTGTGCAGGAAACATCAACCATCATTATTTTCTCCGGGTAATCTTACATTTTTGTAACCTCTGTGTCTTCTGATTTGATACATATGGTTAGTGACCTTTGAATCCGCACGATAAGAGCGCTTTCGACTAAAGTAGCTTTGATAATAAAAAGAAAGAAAAATCAACACTTTCTGTTGCACCTTGAGTCAATGAAAATACTGTGTTTTTGGAAAATAATGATTTTAGTTGCTTACCTCGTTATTAGTGTACGTAGGTATAATGGGCCCGTCATTGGCTTCCCACTTATTGGCGATTCGAATGGTTTCTGCAGTTTTTTCTTGTACCGATTTGTTTTCGTCGAGAAGAGTCAATTCATAAAACTCTTGGATGTCTGAAACAAACACCATCATAATAATATCAAGAAAATATTGACATGAAACAATAAAAATTCAAACAGATAATTGAGATTTCCAAAAAAGGGTAGCGCAATTCCTGGTTTAATTATGAATATAACCTTTAAGCGAGTTATAAATAAATGTAATATTGTAGCGACCTTAAGTTTCTACCTAAATCATGTTGCAAATAAAAGTATAACTGTCTTCAAAGGATGTTTTATAGAGTTTTTGCAGCTTTTATAAAACATTACTTCCATTAGATTTTTGCTTAAAACTACTTTTGTGAATATATACCTTCTCCATTTAAATAAAAATCCTATTCTTATTTACAGTAGAAAAATATATCACAAAGTTAGTCGTACTTCTTTGTTTTAAAGTAAAATATATTCCGAGAGTCAAGACCGAACTTTACTACCTTTCAGCAAAAGACTCAAGAAATATATTATTTGGGATCAGATATTTTTTTTTCAAGATCTCTCTGGTTTTATTGAGTCCTCGAAATAATGTTTCTTTTTTCCATTCTTAATCATTATAATAATTATTATAAAATTTATTGAGCCAATGTTAAACACTCGAAACCTTAGTTGAACTAATGTAGAGTCCGCAAACTAACAAATCTCAAAAAATACAATGAATTGAGATTTCATATTTCCAGAATCGAATTCTCTAGGCTTCCTTTTCGGGATAAGGCGTTCAAATTGGTGACCACAAATTGTCAAAACTGTCAAAATCACACCATCACTTGATGGCTTATATCTTTTTCATAACAATCTAAAACTTGACCAAAATACCTCATCCCCAAGACAAAGGTCCAAGTTATATTATGTTTGAATTTCAACTCTTGATTTTACTGCATTCTTTAGATTTGTTGCATACAGGTGATAACCTTTGATGTAGTCTCTAGTTAATAATTTAACGAAGAGACGAAGGATTTTACGTTCTGATCTTGGTAGGATGAACCAAGTCTGCAAACTGCTGATTAAATTCATGCTACTAGCACTAATAATAACAGTAAATGATTAAACGTCTGGCCTATTTTGAGGAAGATAATTAATTTAGACAGAGTAACCGCATGAACGTTATCTACTATTTTCGTTAAATGGTCTGAATAAAATATATTATACGCTTTTCAACTTTTCAGTGAGTTAATAACTTTAAGTTTATCTCCACTTCTGAGTTGGAGATTTATTCCATTTTAGAGACAATGAACAAGTTTAGAAAGGAAAATAGAAGTTGAGGTAGGGAAGATAAATTTTTCTATAAATATTGAACTGAAATTCTATAAAAGAGAATTTTTTTCAAAAGATGAGTTGACTGGGGATAAAACTTACAAGAGCAGAACTTGAAGGGTTTCCGTTTTAAGAATAATAATGGTAGACTCCGTTTCACATAAGAAGAACCCACTAGAGTCTAGAAGTTGCAGTCGTATGCGCGATATAGGCCAGTCGGTATGGGTCATTTTAGAACAAAAGTACAAGTAATCGATTTCCCAAATTAGAAAAAAAAAATCGAAAATTTCTACGCAAACCCTATTAAAATTACTCCACTTTTATGAAACTTACAGTATTTAATATATATATTTTCTTGTAAATTCAAGATTCCTAAAATTTACAAAATAATGAAAAGTGCCGTATTTCTTAATTAGGAAAAATTAATTATCCGTATATTTTATCTATGGAACAGACCTCCTAAATAACAGTTTCCATCCTTCGAAAAAATTTTTCAATGCCACCTTATTATATAATATACCTCTATAGAAAGTACACACTTTCCTCCCTCAAATCAGGGAGGAAAGTATTTTTCCTCCCCCTCATTTCAAGTAAGTTGTAAAGGATGAGACTTGTGAATTCATTATATTCATATTGTTTCCATAATTTCTAGAACATCCTGTATATCCTGTTTTTTGGTAAAAATCAAACATTAATGTTACTTCAACGTAGTTCTTCAATACAAATTTCAACTTCAGGAATCTTAGAAATACGTTTTTTGAGTTCAGAATAAGAAAAGCATAGTATGCTGTGGCTCACTGACAGTAAACACGGCGATTGACTTTTGAGGTGCAAAGTCGCTACATTCATTAAACTTAGTTGAATTTTTGAAAAATGGAGAGCGATTCAAGTGATTTTGAATTTCCAAATACACCACCTAATATTAAGGAACAAGCTAACATAGCGTCATTAACCTTACTACCACAAAAATCTAAAGACAGGTATGAAAAATAATAATATGCACAATATAAGCAATGGGCTGAAGACAACAAGATACATAAATATTCAGAGAATGTTTTACTGGCATATTTTTCACTACAAGGAAAATAATTAAAAGCTTCAACACTTTGGTCTAAATATTCAATGCTACGCAAAATGATACAAATAAAGGACAATGTCGATATTAAATATCCAAAGTTGATACAAACCAAATAAAGCTAAAACTTTTACAAGAGAAGAAATAAATACATTCTTAATGGAAGCCCCCGATGATGTTTTTTTATTAATGAAGGTAAGAAATGAAATCCCATGTAAATAATTTAATTTTTGATATAAAATATTCATAGGTAGTCCTTGTTATTGGAATTTCTGGAGCATGTCGATGTGATGAGCTTATTAAAATGACTATGGATGATATTGTAGAGGAAGACAATCCTTCAGTCATAAATATCCACACTTCAAAAACGTATAAACAACGAACTTTCGTTATCAATACTACAACAGGTAACGGCCCAAATTTTGTTCAAATCGTTAAAAAGTATATCTGTCCACGTCCTAAAACTGAGCATAAACGATTGTTGGTATGCTTTAAAGCAGGCAAATGTATAAATCAAGTGGTTTGCAAAAATAGTACATCCAAAATACCACAAAAAATTGCAGAATATCTCAATCTTCCAAATGCCAAACATTACACAGGGCACAGTTTCAGAAGAACTTCAGCAACTCTGTTAGTAAACGCTGGTGGGGATATTTTAGCTCTAAAACAGCATGGCGGTTGGAAATCAACCAATATCGCAGAAGGTTATGTAGAACAATCTTACACAAAAAAAAAGAAAAATGTCTGATCAAATTATGGGAAATATTGTAGAACCTGAACTTGATCAAAATCAGCCAAGCACTTCTAGAAGTTACCACCATTACAATGTGCTGGGGGAAAATATTTCAAATACTAAAGCACCTGTTCAAACCTATCGTCTGGCCTATAAATTAAGAAAATCATTAATTTTTTTGAATAGGCGTCCCAGGAGATCGAAAAAACTTTGGAGAAGAAAATAATGACACTTGCTGACGTTACAAACAGTCCTATGAACAAGAAGTATTATTTTATTTAAAAATAGGAACAGTAATTTATGTAAATGAACTAAATTTGACTTCCTTTTTTCGTTAATAAAACATGGTTATCATTTTTCATATTTTTATTAGCTGTCCTCTAAGAGACCATCATTCATAAGCACTATGGAGCCAATAGTAAATTTATAGTTTCTGCACAGAGCTAATACATATAAATCAAAGACTAAAATGAAATAT
>CAJUYH010011503.1:0-10986 GCA_910591685.1 Galerucella tenella | reverse complement strand
TATATATATATATATATATATATATATATATATATGTGTGTGTGTGTGTATGTATAGGGGGAAATGTTTAAGGACCCTCCTTTATAAGCTTTGTGGGACGACAATATGGTTTCTCTTGTCCTCAAAGAGGCCAACGGACTTAAAATTATATATCATCGCTGGACAGCTATGCACAATGTACGCCCGAGCGTTTCAAAAGTATTTTGTTACTACAGACGGAAAGTGTATATGAATGCATAATAATAATTATACTTATGTACATAAATTTGTGTTGGAAATAATTTTATATTTGTCGGGAGACTGAGTTTTACTGAATAACTTTGATTTTTTTTTATTCGGTAGCGTTGAATTTAATTCGCGGTTGGTTGTAAGGGAGAAAGCGCACTTTTTATTTTCTGTCAATGTAAATTTGAGATAGAATATTTTTTAATGGTATGTTGATAAAAGGTGTGCTGCAGTGGATGCAGAGATTTAATCGTTCAAGTGCGATACTTTCTGTGATAATTAATTTTCTCTATGAAATGCACAAGGAATTTTATGTCACGTTAAAAATTTCATTAGATAGATGTATAAATAAAAATCATTGTGCATTTATGACGTCATCACAAATTCCCAGCATCACTTTTTCATCCATCTCTGAATATATATTATGTATTATATTACATAAAATTTGATGTTCACATGAAATTCTATATAATGCGAATAAATTTCATTAGATTTTACATCGACAATTTAATTTTACTGGAAGACAGTTTCTAAAATAATAAATATTGAATTTTGTGTCATTGTATAAAAATAAAAATGTCGATTCGAATATTATTTTCTTATTTGGTCGACACCTCATCATGATTTTTATTAGTTAGTTTTCGTTAATTCGTCAATTTACTGCATAATAATCGACTTAAAATGGAGCAATTGTATAAAATGTTCAAGCGAGTTATATTAATTTCTAAAATATCACAAAGACGACCTACTATTATGAGATATTAAAATATAAAACCATAATAGAACATCATCACGGTGTACAAATATGAAGTAATAAACAGAAACAAATTAAAATTACTACATTTATAAACGCGAAAAATATCTACACCAAAAGAGAATTATTGCTTTACACGCGGTTATAAATTTACTTTCACGGAATATTTGCCTGAACGTCAGATATAATTCACAGCTTAAACACTAATCGGATTATGTCCACGGATTTGCTTATTCATAAAGTTGAAATACATTCAAGCGTAGAAAATCGTTGTGCGGTTTATGTGTATTACAAATATATATCTATATAACATACATTCACATTTATGTTATATAACGATATATAATTTTATCTTTCTCTCTCATCAAAGCGAATAAACAAAAACCACTAATAGATGACGTTATTGTTTTCATTTGTATTTTTATAGTGGACCGGCTTACAAATATTTCTTTCACATTCATTCTCAATAATACTCTGTGAATTTACCCAAATATCATGAAACCTTCATGAGAATTGTCATTAAAATATTTATGATAAAAAAAAATGAAGACAAAGTGAAAGACTTCATTAGTGTGATCATTAACGAAAAACATTCTACAAACAATAATAGAGAGAATGATGTCAGTATTTTTTTTTATTTTTCATTGTGTATGTGTGTACTCGATCTAATTCGCCAGCGAGCCGTTAATGCTCGTATTGGGAGTTATATATACATATATATCTGTTCACCCAATCCATTGTTTATAGTGAAAGACAAAAAAAATATAGAGATAGAGATATTCTGCAATGCGACCAACCACTTTTAGTAGAGCACAAAGGCAATTCGAGCACTTTTCAACAATCCTTTTCGCTGACGTCTATATCTAGTAGATGAAATGTATTTCGAATGTATACGCTTATGCACATTTTCGAACATTTCAAATATTTTCTAGTAGTTGAACATTATATATATGTCTAGGTTATTCAATATTTTTTTTCATTTCTCTATGCTGTCAAGATCTAGCGCATTTGTTGCATTGTGACGCACGCGAATCATATTATATTAAGCCATATTGAGTCTATTCACTTTTATCTCATATTGAATTTTCATCGTCTCGCACTTAATAATACTTGAAATGGCGACGATATATTTATGAAAAATAAAATGAAATCGCGTATCTTTCAGTGTAATAAAAATTTCTATTGACTCGTAATTTAATTTAAAAAAGAAAACAACTATTTTTTTCTTTATATTTCTAATATTTATTTTAAGTCAATTATTTGAATTACCTCTGTGTTCACTGTCGTCGCCGTGAGTATCGTGTTCGTTGTCCGATGTGATTTCTGGAAATAATAAAAAAAAAATACATTTTTAATTATAATTACAATTATCATTTTCATCATATTGGTTTCATTCTCTAACGTAAAATCATTTATTAATTATTAATAAGCTGTATTAAATTCAATGATTCTATTTGACCTGTGCAGCTGTATTGACAAATAATCAATTCTAACTATCTGTTAGAATACGGTAAATATTATAACATAAATGACCAAATTAAATCCGATAGCATAAATTGTAAATGGATACATGTTCGTTTAATCGTTATAATATTTGCCGGAAATCTGGGATTCAAATTACCGCTACACTCATCTTCTCATATCACAAAATTTATATATATAAATAACGAGCTTTGACAAATTATAACAGTAATATGTTGAATTTATCTCGATAATCTATTAGACAAGAGTAATGATTAATATGTATAAATCATCAATTCCACATTTAATTGTGGAATTTTATTTCACTAAATGAATTGTTTTAATAATTATTTTGGAATGATATGAAAATTTGAAATATTTTCAAAATGATCACATGATCATGAAGTTTAGTCATTCGTTACTTGTGCTGTCATCCTTGGTACAATGACCAACTATTGATCCTTTTCAAATCATAATTAAATATCAATCATAATAGAATGTTGAATGATTTTTTTTTGTCGATAAAATATTCACCATAGAGTTTGATGCTGCCATCCGTATCGCCAAGAGAATTTCGTGACACGCATTTGTATGTGCCAAAATCAGCTGGAGTAACTGAGCGTATTGTTAACTTCATTCGAACTTTGTAGGCATTGTCAGTAAATACTGGCTCGTATCTCCCATCTAGAATATGTGAAAGATTTGATCAATAAAATTTATTTAAAAAAAAGTGAGACGTAAGACAGATTTATATATAATATTTCAAGAGGTAGGTAGGTACACGTGAATATATGATAAATTATCGAAAATGGAAAAAAAAAGAACCAAAAAGATATTTCAGGTCAATTTTTACGTGGCCGAATATCTATAGTATGGACACTATGATAAAATCCTTTGGAAAAATTTTATCCATTTGTTGCAGTTATGTCACAATGGTTCAATCAAGTTAGATGATGGCTTCTCTCAATCGTAGCTTGTCGTATTTCAGTATACGGCTTATTTTGGTATTCGGCACGCAGGCGGACTAACGTTAACGTGATTTCGGTTTCGATCGACACCATTCAGACATTTCCGCATTCATTCTAACACACCACTAACATCATCATCAACGTCGTTTTTGTCGTCATCGTCGTCGGCATCTTCCCAGTTAAAACGGAAGGAAAATGATTGTCGCTCAAATACAATCAATTGAAATATGATTATGAAATATTATCATTAACATTATTCTCATATTACTTCAAATCACAGTAATATTCAACATAACTGAACTGAATGTGAATATTGAGTTCTCCAAAAAATAATAAAGAATCATTGTCTTGATCTCGTCTTTGTTATATTGTTCCATTCAGATGGGGAAATTGTCAATCAACTTAAATGGCGATGCCTCAACATCAAACGAAAAACGTTGGTAGTAATTGATTGGATACAAAGGAAAACCCATCAAAAAAAATTGGAATAAATAGCGGTAAAAAAAAAAATAAAAAATAGAAATAGATGGAATTGAAAATAGTAAAATATGGAGAAACCTGACATGCCATTGTTAGCACCATTTATCGTTACTATTTTGGGATTACTCTAAAAAAAATTGTAATGTCATCGATGTGCGAGAGTAGAGTTTGTATACAAATTACATTGCTTTCCAAGGATCAAATGCATCATAACATCGTGTGACAAATGACAATTGATATTAAATGTTAATATAAACAGATTAATTAATATGATATTGCAATCAATAAATGACAGCACCATTTCACCAATTTTTTTGTTCATTATGTCTATAAAAATATTTTCCAACCTGTACATAGGTAGATATGAATGCAATGTAATTCCATAAAAATTTCATAATTCTTTGAATTTTATAAAGTTAGTGAATAATTTATTGTAGTTTTAATATTAACCTTGTGCAATTATTTCCGCTTTGTCCTTCGTCCAATAATTGATTGATTTTGGATATGCCTCTGAGTGACATTCAAGTGTCATCGATTGTCCCACACGAGCACCAACCAGTTGATTTTGTATCCATATCATCGGTGCAACTGTAAATAAAACAAACCATCATAAATTGTTATTGCAGTTGAATCCAATAAATGTCAGAATATTCAATATATAAATACCGATAGCATCAAATGGAATAAAAAATAAAAACTTGAATAACTGTACATACAGTGAATGATGAGCATAATTCGTTTGCTGACAGAAGGTGGAACTCCATTGGATGCGATGCACAAATATGATCCCATATGTGAGCGTGCAACTCTTGTTATCCTAAAATACGCACCCTCCACACTTTTCACTGCAACAAATCCATCTATTGAATATTTTGCGTAGGTATAAAGTAAAAACTGAATGAATATCTTTTAATGTTTTGTGAAAAAAAAAAAACCAACAAAAAAGTAAATAGAAAAGAAGAAATTTAAATTGTAAATTTATGCTGATACAAACAGACCAAAAGTATATGTATATACGAAAGAAAAAGACCATCAGTGAGCAAGAGGAAGATAGAATAAAAGATAAGCAAAAGAGGAATGCCCGAGAGGAGATGTGCGGCAATGAAATCAAAGCCTTGCGCATTTTTGTCGGAGTGACTTGGAAAGCTTTTAGGTACCAAGTTGACTATTTGTTTTAAATGGTTAACTGAGCAAAGCCATTGCTCTAACTGGTTGCTTCTCCGGGCTTTTACTCTCTCTCTCTCCCTCTCTCTCTCTATCTACCTATCCCTTCCGAACAGCAAATTCAGTTTACTTATCCGTAAAGCGACGCTACCAACCCGTTGACCACAATTAAATTCAACGGAATATTTACCTGTCAAACTGACTGCCACTACTACAGCTCGAGTGTGTGTATAATGATGCAATTGTATACAGATCTAATCGTATATATTTACGATTGAAAATCTACATCTTTTATTCAACCTTTATTTTTATCCTACAATTATCACATTACAAAATACATCACCAGTGTTATCAATTAACATCATGTATAATAACATTGCAACAGATAATGTTTTTGGAAAATTGCGCAACCTTGAAAATTCCTTTTAATGTTTGCGAATGTTAAACTACATACGATTGAATTAAACCAAAGCAATATATATATGTAGATGTATGTGGCTATATAGCTGGTAAACGTTCGCTGATAAGCCACGCGCTTTTACTTTTCTAACTGTCAGACGTAACATGTGACATTCGTGAACCTCAGTGACCATAAAATTAACGTCTCGACTTAATTTCATCGTTAAATGCTTGCGCCTCACTTATCTCGATCTTACTATGAGTTTTTTTTTATTCTTTCCTTATTTCCTCCTATACTTGTTCTTTTCATTCTTCACGTTTTGCATTGCGGCCGGTTAAACAAGAACACATTGCATGCGCAATGTCACATTTACGAGATTATTTAAGATGTGTATAGGAATATATTTTATATTTTATTTCACGCTAATGTTTTTACATGAAGATTAAAATGATCATCCATTTAACCTAATATTGCTATTTGAATTAAATAAATATACACTGATGATTTTAATGAATTATCGTAGTAAAATTGTCTGATAATAGAATTTATTAAAGTTTGAAAATGATTGATTGTGTATGTAGATATTGATGTATATTATAAATCAAATATATTAGTGCTGGTAGACAATTGGATATGGGAGTTTGCTATTTATTCATTGTCACGTTGGACTAACCCCCCAAGGGAGAAAACAACAGGAGCTGGTGGAAGGGCATTTGCCTGATGTTTACCAATTTCAATGCAAATATAGAAGCAGTTCTCACCTCATATATATACAAATGTGCCACAATATACAATCGTCATCATCATAGCTCGGTCCATATCTTTCGCTAGTGCTATATCTCATGTCTGTACACACGTATGTATATATGTCTACATATTTTTCACTTTTATTTCAGGTATACCGATAAATAAATTGTTGTAATATATATTGTTTGTTTAGATATCAGTCAAATGATTCGACAATAATAAATATATATTTAAATTTTTATCAGATGAAATATATTTGGATATTATCGTTATTCATTTATTTATTTATTTTTTTTTTTTTTGTATTTGTATGATTTACAGAAAACCCGCAGGATTTTGGTGAATATTCTTTTCTCTGTTTAACTCAATATTATATCTATATACAATTTATATTTATTTTATTGTGTTATGTATCATAATAAATTTGGGATAAAGAATATTTATTATGTGACGATTAACCAACCTTTTTGTTCATTTCCAAGAAATATTTGACCATCTTCACGACGCCATGTTATATTTGGTGATGGTGATCCAGTTGCTGAACATCGGAATGTCACGTTACTGCCCTCTCTCACAACCATATCTGTACTTGTTTCATGATCGATAATGTCTGGCGGTACTACGACACAATATAACATAACAATTAATATATTAACTGAATAAAAATACAATATCATTATATGAACAATAACAATATATATCAGGAAGAGATCTATTCAATATATATATATATATGTATATATGTTGAATTCAGTACATTAATGTTCATTTATATACTCATTCGTTTTGGTAGAGGGTGAATGGAACCTCAAAATATATTCAAGGGGGCGCAAAATCCCGTCTCTCACTCACCCCAACATCATCGTCTTTTGTACATATACGATCAGCGAAAATAAACTTCGCTCATAGCATACAACAAACGACATTTATATATCTTGAAATAGAATACTTATTTATTTATTTTTTTTTAATTTTTTTTTGTTCCCATCTCAACGAGCATTTTGTGTGAGTGAAAATATATTTACGCAGCGAGTTAACTAAAAAAGAAGGGTAATATATATTTACGAAAAAAGAATGAATAAAAAAAAACGCAAACATAAAGAGGGCGGCAGGAGAGAAAGCGTTACACATCCTATACACATAAATCAGTCTCCCAAGCATTATACTATATAGCAGTATTCGTAATAAAGCAGAATGATAACGCGAAACGTCGTATCCGGCGGAAGTGAAGCCATAGCCATGCGGACGACCGTTCCATTCTTCGCAGTCGACACGACCATTAAACGTGGCATGGTCCCACCCATCCACCTTTTTCATCACCCTCTAACTCAGTGTCTCTACGTTTCACCCTCACTTTTAGCCTCTGCGACATCGAATAAAATGCGTCCCTCGCGGATAATGTCTTATTGAAGACAACTGTACATACGTGAATTGCATTTTGTGTGTTTGGGTGGGATCTCGTCTCTCAATATACGTAGAGAGCGTATCCGATTTTATTCCGAGGCTCGTCGCTCCAGGCCGGAACTCGATTTGCGGTTGAGTGTCCGTCTATGCCCGATGTTCAATTGGCTGATCGAACGCTGGATGATCCTCCTGCATTTCTATATATAACTGCTCTTGGCGCAACTATATACCCACATCAGCTCTGCTCTCATTCACTATCTATATATGTATTTACATGCCTATATATATTCACATGTATGGATATATAGAGTCACACTATCATCTGCTGCGACCCCAGCTATCCTCGTTGCTCCAACGATAACCTTTGGGCTGTTCCCGCGGCTGTCATGCTCACGGTTAGCATCAATCTGGTACTTGGTTCGCACTTGTGTCTTTAGTGCAACTGACCCCGATCTCTTGGTATGTAGAAATGTCAACCCTTCGCATAGAAATATCTACATGTATACTATTCATGTGTGTGAAGATGGGTACATATGTGTGTACGTCGATCTGTTCATTTGGACAATCTGTCGCAGAAACAATGAATGGTTTTCCAATAGTTCTTCTTTTCTCTTTCCGATTTCATCTTTTTTTTTTCTTCTTCTTCTTTTGAGTCCTTTTTTCATCACTTTTGTACAGATACTGCTTTCTCTCCGTGTTTTTTTTTTCTCCACCGTTGACTCTCTTCACTAGTTTACTTTTGGTATGATTTCTTTTTTGCGATTTTTTTTTCCGTTTTTTTATATCAATGAATGGAGATATACATTATTGTGTTGAGGTAAATGGCGATGGTGTTTGTTTTTCATATTCCGTGTTTTTTTTCATGATGAAATCCTTTTGTACATATTGAATGTGTGAATTGGTGAGTAGTAATTAATCTCTGTATTGTGAATAAGTAAGTGTTGAATGAGTCTATATGAATGTTCAAATATATAATGAAAGAGATGGTTGCAATTAAAAATTCGTTTGTGTATTTACATTTATGAATCGTGCAATCTCATTTTTCTCTGTCATTTATTCATTCGTTGAAGGATATAGGAAATAAAAAATGCGGCGTTTGTATAGACGTGAAGGAATATATGAATTTACCTGTTAGAAAAGAATGAGCTTCATTTCTATTGGATTCACCAGATGATTATTTTTCTCGATAGTCAGTCAACTTCACATCATAATAATTCGTGATTATAATATAAAATATTGGTTGATTGCAAACAAATATCGAAATAAAAATTGCTTATCAATTCCTCATGACTTTTCTTAATATTATTGATAATTCGATATGAGAAAAAGAAATATTAAACGTATGTATGAACTATTTGTTTAGAATAATATACTGCACAACCAAAATTATTTATGACTATCTAAAATTTGCTATAATTACATTTTTAATGTAATGTAATATTTGTTTTTACGATTAATACATAATTGAATGTTCGGTAAAATCCAAAATGGATTTTCACGTAGATGTTCCCCTACAATTCCGTTCACTATTTAATTAAAAAAATTTTCCATAATAATAATTATATGAACGAATGTAGTAAAGTATATATGTAAATAAATTTTACTTTTGATGTATACATATTTAAGTATGCTACTTTTTTTTTTTGTATTGTGTGTATATGTGTGTATGTTCTGTGTGGCAATATATCAAACAGAGATGTTACTACAAGTCTGCACACGGACTCGGCCAGTTGTAAAACGCAGTAACTCGTTCTCACATGGGAAATCCTAGAAAACCATTCTATCGTATAAGCCGAGTATTATCCGGGACGCGGAAATGTCGTTCGATGAGGGAGAAACAAAACAAAAGAAGGAAAAACAATCGAATAAGTATATAAATAAAAAGTATCAAGAAACATACCCGGAATTAAATCGATCTAAAAATATAATTACATCCTAACATTGTCCTCCCATTTTTGTAGAAAAAATTTAATAACAATTTAATAAATATTTAATATATCGTAAAATAAAAACAAATATTATGAATACTTATAATACTATTACCCATACTCGCGTTTTATTCAATTTCGAACGATAACAGTGATAACAATTGAAAAAAAAAAGAAATCTTGAAGTATTGACAAACATTGAATTCAATACATTTCACGTGTCAACAATTATACAAAACATATTTCCAAATATTTTTACATATATATCATTATACTATGTTACATTAATTTTTTTAAGTTTGATTTTTGCAATGTGAATTGTCATAAAAATGAAGAAACAGTGGAATAAATGATGAAAAGTAAAAAGGAAATTCGGACGATATATTCATTGCAGTTATAAAGACATATATGTAAAAGTTTTTATTCGACACATCTTTGCATACATAATATATGTAAATTTTCATATGTAGTTCGAATCATATATATATATATATATATACATATATATGTACGGGTACGTACACCATGTGCAATAAAAAAATTTATATTCAATATAATAACCAAAACCATGTAATAATATCAACTGTAGCGATTTATATATTCAAATATATATATGTATCCGGCGGTATCCGGTGTGTCAGCAAATCATAGAAATTTGTTTTCTCTTCTATATATGCGGTGGGAAAATAACAAATTGGATTTATATAGAATAAACTTGTGGTGTGCGACGATTCGAATGCTCGATTGGGGACTATAGTAGTTGGTACAGTAATGGTCGAAGGCACATAAACAGAGAGGTCAAAAAAAAAAAAAATAATGATAAAAAAAAATTAAGAGAAATAGAAAGAATTGCATCAGTAGGATACGTATATATCAAAAGTCCAAGTCACGTGCACAGAGTTGGTGAGATCAGGAGCAATAGTGTTTGAAATGAGAACGCTGGGCCATGAAGTGGACGCCACTTGTGACGAAACTGAAACACTATTGAGACCGATGATTAAAGTCGTTGGTGTACAATGCTCTATATGTATATAAATACATCGTTTTAGTAAGCTCCTGCAGTGATTATACCAATACTTATACTTCACGACTCACTCACGTACCCATTTAAACATACACATACACAAAAATATATATACATATATATAAAAGTGTCTGTTTGAATGAAGACAATGTACAGTGATATAAAGTGACTTGGCTTCCGCTATTCTTTAAGAATGCATTCACGTAAATAATCTCCTACAGTTTTTCCAATTAATTTTTGTTTCAATCACTATATTGCACATTGCACACCCGACACTCTTTTAAAAAATACTATAAAGACTAATTATTGAGAACAATTTTATTAATTACACATCATTACTTTATTGTTCTCTTGATTTCATCTATTTATTGTTTCATTTTTTGTTATGCAATCACTCGCATTGAACAGTAGTGAAAAAAAAAAAAAAAAAA
>CAJUYH010011502.1:0-10988 GCA_910591685.1 Galerucella tenella | reverse complement strand
GTTTATAATAAAATTTAATTTTAGGTTTATTACTCAAATGTGTCTGAACAAATACCAAAGAATATTGCTGTTACATCTGCTAATGCCCAACCAACTAATGGAATAGTTTATGATAAAAAAACCATTAAAAATAAACTTGCAAGCAGGAAGCAGGTGAGTAATTAAAAACCTATATATGTAAAGATGTCTGACTGGTATCAAAGTTGGAAAATATTCAATTGTAGACTTTTACTTCCGACCTAGGTGGGGAAAGGTTGTACTTTCAGCTTGACAGTGGTTAGTTGATTATTGCACTTGACATTTGATAAGCCTTAACAGTTAACTTTTTCCACCTGGGCATGTAACCTACTACTATATTGTAGAATATTATATAATTAATAATACCTTCATACCTATATTACTTATAATAGAACATGTGTTTTTAGGTAAAAAATACTCTTGGTGTTTGTGTGGAAGAAGTAAAGCCCAATCATTTTGTGATGGAAAACACAAAATTGCTCAGCTTAAAATTATTCACAAGTAAGCGTTATACTAAATAAATGGTATTGTTTATAGGGCAAGTCCATGTCATATCATGCCCTGATGAATCTGATAATAAACAAATGTTCTTATATCTTATTATATGTTTTAATTCAATTTTTTCTAGACCTGTGAGATTGGTAGTAGAAGAATCTAAAGAATATTGGCTATGTAACTGTAAACACACAAGTCATCGCCCATTTTGTGATGGAACACACAAATCTAAAGAAATACAAGATGGTTCCTCAACTATCAGGCAATAAAAAGTATTCTAGTGTGTAGATAATGTTAATAAATTTTTTTCCTAATATATGTTTCCAGCTGATAGTTATTATTTTATAATTACTATACCTATCCTTAATGAATAAAATGATATTGGACATATTATTTTTATTTAACAGAAGCTGAAATTTCTCCTACTTGGTAAACAATGTACTTTGTACTGTTTCTTTATGACCACGGACCCCCTAGGCTTGTAAAGGCCTACTCGCCGGTGGCGCCTATAATTAGTAGATAACTTGCAATAGTTGCAATGTCGTCCTTATGTAGGGATTCATTATGTTGGCAATGTTGCCATCACAAGTTTTATCCCACTAATGGTGAATTTAAAAAGGGCATTGGAAATAAATTAGATAGGTGCAGTACAGGTCATCAAAAGAAAAACAAGCAATCATAGAATAATATTAAATTAGATCAATCATGTTGGCAAATATCTTGTAAGGAAGTTTACTATAATTCAATAATAATGTATCCAAAACTTCTTTGTTATTTCCCAACACCTTTATAAAATCACCATTTTCTACTATAGTTTATTTCAACAAGTACATAGAGTATTGAAATGCAATAATCCTCTAATTAACAGGTGTTTATCGGATATTACAGAGTTGTATTCATTATTGACGAAATATTTTACAATTATTTAAAGTAGTAATTATTGAAAAATAAATAAATATTATATGTAACAAAAAAAAATTATAGCCAACATTATATGTAGGTGATCTGTGGCTACTATAGAATTTTTTCATTTCTTTACCCAATGTATCCCTTAATTTTAAGGGACATTGGAGATAGTCACGTTCGACGAGTATGTATTTAGTGTTGCCTACATATACGATTGCTAGTCTTTCAAGTTTCTTTTTATAGTCGAATCATTTTGAAATTTGGCAAACGCGTAAAACTTACTGTCGGGCGTATAAAGTCGGTCGGTTTTCTACTTTTATAGGAAGCAAGGACGTGGCCGGTTTGATTTGTGATAGTGAATTTGTTTATATACCTACTGTGTTTTTCTACACTATTCAGGGTTTTTCCTATCTGAGGTGAGGTACACAAAGCTCACTGCAACATTGTGAAATAGGTATAATATTTTTCAAATCGTATACATCCTCATTTCATTATCTAAGCTGTCTTAAGCTTTTTAAATAAGATAAATATTTATATTTCATTAATCTGGAGTCCTAGTTGATTTCCGGATTTAATTTATTGCAATTCGTATATAACAATAATTTATCTTTTTACCTAAAGCGTTATTTTTACAAACGATTCAGTAAATCGTGTTTTTATACCCAACATAATAGCTATATAAAACATTTATTTCAGGATGATGCTCTCAAGGGTAGCAAGAACTAGGTTGACCAACATTCCTAAGGTAAGAATTAGGTACCCTTCGATTGATATTCTAAATAAAACATCAATTTTTCTTTTAGGCGCTTTATTGTACAGAAGCACCAGCACCACCTAGAAATGTACTTGAAGAAGAGACTGTTAAATCTCATGAAAAATATACCAATGGTGTTATTAATGATAAGAAACCAATAAAACTCGAACTGCAATCAGGTATTTAAAGTGTAATTTTTTTAAATTATCTTATACCTATCCAGTATTTGGTGCGAAAACAATTTTATTTTAATTAGGTAGGTATATTAGTCTATTTTCATGTTTTTAGTTGGCACTGGCGATAATTGGTTTAATTATATTTAGTTCAAAAAAGAGTAAATTAATTTTTTATAAAAAGTTGAATTAACATTGTTTTTAAAAAAAAATTCCCAAAATCATAATGGCGGTCGTCGGGTGTTTTTTATCAAGGCTGAGGTAAATGTTAATTTTCCGCTGATACAGTCGTAATAAATGTCTGCTGCATCTGCACTATCAACCATAAAAGCAAAGTCCGAATTACGTCATTCACCTAAATACATACAAGCGACTCCAGTGGCAGACTTGTAAATTTTTTAGGCCGGAAGCAAACTATTTTTTCAAGGTTTGCTGTTTTTAAAATCCAATGTTGTCGTTGCTTTTTAAATATAATAATGATTGGGGATTTTTTTATTTGTATCAAATTATCAGTTAGTTAGAGTTAAAATTTAGCTGGTTAGATATGGGTTGTTACTAAAAGGAGTACATAAAAGAAATTATACTGAAAAGTGTCTGCAGACGAAAAATATGTGCCTTCAAAAATAATCGATTTTTAATTCGGTTATTGGTATGTAAAATGTAATTTCTGTACTTTCCAATTGATAAAAAAAGGGACATTATTGGTTATTAGTCATAGTATTAATGCTATTGACACTGTAGTATTGATTGTATTCATATATCCTTAGTAAGTCTTAACCTATGATTAATTTTTTTAGAGAAAGTATACTGGTGGTGTCTTTGTGGTCAAAGTAAAAATCAACCATTTTGTGATGGAACTCACTTGAATATCTTCAAATGGATCTGGCAAAGGTAAGTGTTTCAATCAACGTAAAGTCCACAAGAAGAGCTCGGAATAAATAATCACTTTGATTCAATTTCCATTATTTGTTTCAAACACATAAAGATGAAGTTTAAATTGAACTTCTATATTGGAGCATATTATACGGGGTGAATCATAAGGAACTGTTCTACTCACTTGAGCATGAGCATTTTTATAGTTTTTCGTGAATTTCCTAGTATATTGTATATAAGGAAATTATATACTTTGAAATATATAGGCAAGTGTCCACAGGTCAACTTCCTGTGAAGACAAAAGTTGGCGTTTACTTAAATTCCGAATTCAGACGAAACAGTTTAAAAAAAAGTTGGTATGACTATTTTAATTATATAATGTAGAATTGATTACAAATATCTGGAAACATGAACCCACTATCACATTCAATGTATTCATTATCAGCAGAATTATAATGATATGTGATAAAGTTGTGTTAATTTTTATCAATTTCAAGTTGCAGGAAATTCAAAGCTTTGTGAATATGTTATTGAAAACATTAAAAATAGTAACATTCCTTTAAACAAAGCACATGATGGTTTATACTACTTGCATTTTGAACAAAAGGTCAGACACGAAATATTATTGGACTAATTGTATTTATTTGAAATGAAACCTTCCTTAGCCTCGTTGATCGATGTTTAGTAGCAGTTTTGCCAGACATTTTTTCTTGAATGTAGTATATGACTCAAAATTTTAGCAGATTCGACAAAAATGTAGTAGTTTCAATTGGATCTTGGAATACAAAAACCAAAGTAATATAAAAGTTACATTTAAAAAAAATTATCATCTTTTATATCTTGCTAATAAACAACAACAAAAATCCACTTTAAAAACATTCATTTTGGACTAAAACTATAAAATACAAAAAAAAATAAGTTAAGTAGAGTTGGGACGTAGACCTGTTGCACCAGAAACTTTTAGCAAAAAAAAAGATCTTATGGAAGTAGAGAGGTAAATTAGCCTAATTTGTAAATGTAGTAAATAATACTAAAAAAGTGTAGTAGCGTACAAGACCCTTGAAGTTTTAGTAGATCTACTACAATTGTAGTGACTCTGGCAACACTGTTTAGTAGAGACAAAACCTATGGGTTAGCTTCATGGGCAGGGAGCCATCCATAAATTACGTCACGTGAATTTTAGGACTTTTTAACCCCTCCCCCCGTCCTTGTCACAGGTTGTCACATTTTTAGAACCCCTCCCCCCTGATGTGACGTCACACATTTTTAAATTTTATGAATGTATTTCAAAATAATCAATAGAAAACATTTTTTTATTAAATAATCTTCCATAAAATCAACATAATCTCATAGCAAGAGTGCTAAAGTAATAAAAATACCTAACCCCCTCCCCTGCCCCTTGTCACACCCTCCCCCCCTTTAACGTGTGACGAAATTTATTGATGACCCCCAGAAGATGAATTTTTTATTACCGATTATTAATTTTATTGTAGAAATTTCCTTCAATAATAGGCGTATGATACAATTTTTAACGGCGCTCAATTTATTTATGAAAATTTCCATTTGCCATAGGCGTACCATAGAATTTTTTGAAAAGGATTAAGCGTTGTCATTTTTCTGTCATTATTATAGCCTACTTAACAATTATAAACCATCAGTTATATAATTTTATTTTAAAATGAGTTTTAAGGTATTTTTGAGAATGAATAGAAATTGTATTGTTATAAATTTTTGTTCACACATATTTACCAAAGGTAAATGAAAGATAACCTCATTTTTCTACAAGTTAAATAAGTACTTTTCTCTTTTAAAATTTAATAACTTATTTCTTCATTGATATGAAGTACCTACATGGAGTTTTTTATCGATCTGATAATTTACTGATTATTTGTTAAACTTTCTTTGAACATGTTAAATTTTTTATATGTACGATATACATATCGCAATGAAAAGATTGCTTCGACTGATATAAACTTCAAATGACTCGTACATAAACGGAAATTATATCTATACTTTGAAATACAGGGTGTTTCATTGGGAAAGACACAGAGGCCTATTTTTACTCTATGCTTTTAGAAAACTGTCACTTTGGTCCACGAATATTGATGTGCCGTGTTTACACAGTTAAAAATTGAATTTAAACTACCCTAGTTGAGACGGATCAAATTCGAGTACCAAATTTTACTCCTTGGTTACACCGAAAGTAAAGTACACGTGATGTCATTTAGACTGGGGACTAAAAATTTGGTACGCCCGGTGTAAATGTACCTAATGGTATCGGGAGAGTTTTTATTTTATTTTTTAGCTTGAAATGAAATCTGTTCAATGTAGTGTTCAAAATATCGAAGCATATTGAATGAGTATTTGTAAGTACGGCCCTGTAATCACATTTTTTAGTGGCCTGTACCCGTAAACATACAAACTCAATTGAATTTTTAGGACGCTTCTCTAGATGCATTAAATAGATTTCATTTCAAGCTGAAAAATAAAAAAAAAAAACCTCTTCGATATCATTATTAACCCCCAAAACGTGCATAAATTATTACTTTGACGGTAAATTTTTGGTAGTAAAATTGTCTGTGGAAAAATAAAAATGAAATAGTGGATTCGATTTTTTATACTTTTTTCAATTATAAAAAGCAATTTTAAAAAAAATTATATACAGGGTGTTGTTTTTGGGAAAAACGAGGTTTGAAATTTTTTGATAAGCTCATATTTGCAATACTTTCCCCATACAGCTCACTGTTTACCGTCTTCAAGAAAAACTGTAAAAAACTTCACAGTTTTTGTCTTTCAAAAGTTAAGCTCACCTTCTGAGATGGTGCAAATTCAGATTACCCTCATTTACGACCAAAAAATGAAAGTATTAAAACGATTTCCAGCTTACTGGACATTAATTATTTGATAATATCTAATCTAATATACATTTTTGTTCAAGGCCCGTTAAATTCATGGTACCAGAAACCAAAGAATATTCGCTGTGTGTTTGTAAGCAAACTAAGAACCGTCCATTCTGTGATGGCACCCACAGGAAACCAGAAGTAACTGAAGCTAAGTCCCTCGTCGAGTTAAGAGCTTAAAGGATGTTATTCTATACAAATTTAGTATATATCTCGTTTTTGAATTGATGTCTAGAGAATAATATTGATTATTTCGGAAATATTTTTTTAAACACTTACAGCTATTTTAATATGAATACATTTAGTGATTGTCTTAAGTGCCTATTCTAATAACATGTGAAGACATTTTTATTTAGATTTAGCCAATATTTTAATATACACCTTTTTCGGAATAATCAATTTTTGTTAATACGTCGTTAAAACGGGTATTAAATGTTTCTGTCATTGTACGGCCTTTTGCCATTTAGGCATTTCAAATATAATAAATAAGCTTGTTAAATTTATATAATATTAATAAACATTTTAAATGCATCGTTTTAGTTATTATTAAATTTTTGTATACTTTGAGAAAGTATGTAATATTAAACTATCTTTATAATATCTACAATAGAGAATAAAATCAACTTCAAACAATTCATCAATTCTCAGAAACAATGTATTCAGTTTGGAACATCCAAATGGAATGAATTCACGATCACTGTACCCTATGCAAGTACATGCAGATAATTGACATATATAGGGAAGAACCTATCTGTCGGTTATGCAAGAAAGAGAAGAAAACCGTCTCACACATCATGTGAAGCGCCATCTCATTGGGAATGAAGATTTAAGTTACTAAAAGAAGCATTTCTCCAAGAAGGACTTAGTGAAAAGACTGTTTAGCCTGATAAGGGCTACTGGTCTTTTCATATAAACAGTAAAATAACACGAATTCTGAGGTGTCATACAATTACTAAACACAAAACTGTTGAGTGTGCTAATTGAACTTAAACAGCTCAATGTGGTGATGGGATTGACAACCAAAGCCATCTGCAGATTCTGTTAATCACAAGAAAAATGGCACAACATATTCTACTCCAGCGATATGTGCTGACAAATATGCAGTTCTTTTCACTATGTGACTAGTAATAGAAGAGAATAAATCTGAGAAGGTTACAGTAACCTCATGAGATCTATGTAATATGCAGAATAGGTAGGTAGGTAGGTAGGTACTTACTTTTGATGAAGTATTTTTAAGCAAAAGCACAAATAATGTGACATTAATTGAAAATGTAACAATCTTCTTAAACTTTTAATTAACTTGCAACATACAACTAAATTTTAAGTATAACCTATCTATAGAGAATTACTGTTACGTTTTACTACCAGCTTGATCGGACTGCTTATTTCCATTGGGTTGTGCTGTCGATAATTCATGGTCTAGTCTTTCTTTCGCTCTAACAAGTTTGGACTGTAAGTATAACGATGTTTTTTCATTTGCCTTAAACAGGTTTTGATATTTCTCTTCGACTTCTGATTTTGTTAAATCACTTATATTCAATATTTGTTTAGCTTCCTCGAGAGATAATCCTAATTTTTGATTCGCTACTCGTTCAGTTCTTGTTTTAGTGTTTCCTAATCTTTGAGCTGCTTGTTGGGATGCTTCTATCTCTTGTTTCACAGCTCTTGCGAAAGCTCTCGCTACAACCTGTGAGCCAGCAATTATTAATTGCGCTATATACCTTGCCATTATTCTAGGATTTGACTAGTTATGTTTTTCTTTATAGAATATTTAAATAAAGTTTCAGGTCATAACCTTCAAATTTTGACAGTTGAAAAATTTAACATAACCTCACACAGTTGATCAGGATAACCAGCCTTTCAAACTAAAATTCACTGCATACAATAGAACCACAGAGCTCTGTGAATGTGTGAATTGGAGATGACACTTCTAATATCTGTGGTGAGTTATTTGAAATCTTTAGTTACCATTTATATGTCACACTTTATCAAACAAAAGTGTAGTTTATGAACGTTAATTACTTAATTTTTAGTTTCAATGCAATATTTGAAAAAATATTCAAATATTGGGAAATAATTCATTCCTTATAACAGATACGTCATTTACTTCGAATTAATCTTGGCTGGAATTTTTTGTTGATGAAGGCCTGAATTTTAACAGCTGCAGAAGAAGAAGTGCGACAATCACAGGCGCGGAAATTTCAAATTTTTGCGTCTTCCAGTTATTGAGAAAAATGCAATATGTTATTTGTACTCGTAACCCTTTTTATTAATTACGTTATAAGCCGATTTAAAAAAAGTCTAATACAGGAATAGGGATATTTATAAAATATTCTTCTCCTTATTTGGCATAAGAAAGATAGATACACTTGTTACTTGTGGTAGTGGATTAGTTCAGTGACCACAACAATTATCGTTATAGTCACTAATTAGATCAAGTTCGTTTTATTTATTTAATATTTATAGTTCGTTCTCTTCCAGGGTCGCACAAAAACGGTAATGTAAGAATTGGAATTGAATCTCTCTCGGACGGTAAAATCTAACACATGAGAAAAAATATTCTTGCTATTTTAGAAATGAGAAATTTATGAATGAATAAGTAAAAAAACGTGGTAAATATCTAAAGAAAACTATAAACGGAGTAGGATTTGAAACATAACAAAATAACGCAAGTCATAATCGTGATACCCACTATCTCTGGTATAATTGCAAGTCATTTGCATGCGCGTGACACAATCTCCCTATACTTACTGAGGAATTTGGCAATTTATTATTTTAGCTATTTTACAGTAACTGACTTTCAATAAATAATACCATTTTTAGAATGGATTGTAGGTATACATATAAAAAACTTACTACTTACACCTCTACCAACAACGTACGATGTTGCAAACTATTTGAAATACAGAGGTAACATAGATAAGTGAAATGCAAATAAATATAAGTATAGGTATTAGAGGTACACGACAGGTTTGTCATATGTTCACATAATTAACAAAAGTGTAATGAGGGCGATTAACAATAAATATTTTATAGGAACAAAGCCAGAGGCATTTACCTTTGAGATTGTTAATCGCTGTTTCAATACACGTGTACTATTCTGTATAAAAATATATCTTATTTCAAATATTTTCTTAACGCTTCGTGTACTAATTCCTATCTTTAATATTCAATATATTATGTACTTTACAGTGAAGATAAATAATACAGCTAATCGGCCCTATTCCGTATCACGTTATGTTATTTAACGACCATCGTTAAGTGTGAATTTATGTAATATAACGATATGTCTAAAAATACCGATTCTGTATCATCATGCTCATAGTTATGTCAACGAGAATCGTTATTTTATCATCGTTAAAATAACTGGACCAGTTTGACAGCTTGTTATGACTTAACGATATCGTTAAGTGGAACAAATGTCAAAAATCTAATCAGTTTTTGCTATATATTCGTGGTGATTTGTAATTTTTTGCAACCAAACATAAATAATAGGCTGCTTTTGGATGGTCTTGTTTTTTTTATATTAACTTTATTAGCAAATTGTTCCCACAAATTGTTAATTATTTTGATCTCGCATGGTTTGCTCTTCCCCCTTATTACAATAGGACGATTTTCTAAAAATTCCAACAGCATGTCATACTGTGGCCTTGTTGTTTTTGGAAGGGGTACTTGTTCTACCATTTATAATTATATTAAGTACACTTAAATGTAAACTTTCCTCGCGTTATATTGTACAAATTGCACTTCTGTCAGATGACCCTCGTCCCTGCTTCTGTCATATGTTTTGATGGTATGTTATATAAAGGTTATACTTTGACGGATCTAACGGGACCGAATCCATCTCTTTTTACATTTACTGAAGGTGTATCGTTCCATCTCGCTTCGTGAGAATCAAAACTTACTTCTTTTTTAACATATAATTTTAACAATATCGTTAAGGAAGCTTGATAGGGAATCACAGAACAGTTAACAATATAGTTAAATACAATCGTTATTTTAACATAACGGACCATCGTTAAAAATAACATACATGATACGGAATACGGCTGAATAATATTTATTATACATATTTTTAAACCCGTATTTTATCTAAAGATACGTCCATGTTTCATTTATATCATCTGATTTCAACTCAATTGTAATTTAATAGCCTGGTTTCTTCCATTCTATAAGATACCTATTTGAATATTATGACCATAATCATAACAATAATACACAGGAAGTCTCGTGTTTAATATAATTTTGTTGGGTAGGAGCAGTAATAAAAGTAAATTTAAATTTCCATTGGTTAATTTGTTCTCTTCTTCTCTATCCAGCCAACCTTACCCTTCACTCTAAAAATTAAGCTCCTGCACATGGGCATTGAATTGAGTTATCAGTCATAACAGTCATTATATCCGTGTCCGTGATCTCTAGTTCAAGTTGTTTAGCTAAGTAAGACTTTATCTAGAAGATATAATAGCATTTAGAAAATAAACTGTGATTAAATTGTGTCTTTCGCTCTTAGATTGTTAAACGAAGCACAACGGGCATTTTAACATGGAGCAGCTAGGAGATGGATGGTTTAGTGAAATTTCTGATCTATGGCCAGGGCAATGTTTTTCTTTGAAAGTAAAAGAAGTTTTGTATAAGGATAAGTCTGATTTTCAAGATATTCTGATATTTAATTCGTAAGTATTTAAAAATGAATCTCTAGACTGTTTCATCACTAAGTATAATTTATATTTTATATCCATTATTGAATAAAACTTAAAATAATTAGTGAAGAGATAAAAAGTGACAACTCAACTATTTTAGTTTTTTTTGTCACATTTATACTGGTTCCTCTCAACACATTCAAAAAACAATTATCAGAATATAACTAAA
>CAJUYH010011501.1:0-10988 GCA_910591685.1 Galerucella tenella | reverse complement strand
TTGCAGTCTTAAACTTCAAAATAATTTTTTGATTGTCTAGTTGTCAACATTTTTTCTGTTGTGTCAGTTAGGGATAAAAAATTAATTTCTACTAATTTTTTCTTGACAACGGTAGCTGGAACGCTACCGAAACGTTGAAATAAAGTATTTAAAAATATTGTGGTTTAATTTCCCAAGAAATTAAAAAAAGATCGAATAATTGTATCTGTATAACTACTATCACACTTAAAAAAATGCTTATAAAATATTTGACCTATGATCGTAAATTGAAGGAAATATTATGCAAATTGACAACTCTGTTGACAAATTTCGCGAAGCAGCCCGAACGGAGTCGACATAGGACGATGGGCATTTAAATGGGTATGTTCACCCATCTCTCTCTCTTTTTACTGTTCTCTGTCAAGCTTTCGTATCTGTTCTCTTTATAATCTGTGGTTATATGTTATCCTTTTTTATACACTGTGTACATAAAGTAACCTAACTTACTAATATTCCGATTTCCGTTCGGTTTACAAAAAAAATGACGAATAAAAGTTTTTCTTGAATAATCCATACCTTCTGCAAAGTCGATTAGAAGTATAGGGCATGTCCACGTGACGTCACAAACTATTTTGACAAGACTTAGGTGGTAAAACAATAAACAAAGCGTTCAGAACACGTGGTACTTAATAGTGAGGTTATGCTGATTTATAATGGTAGATCGTGTTTGATTTTAGTTGATTTTGCTTTAGTGTACTTTTAAAGTTATTTTAATTGTTGAGCTTGCATATTTAATAATATATAATATGGGTTAATAGTTGTTTGTTGTTTGATAATTTTTCATCATGTTTATTGTTTTACCACCCAAGTATTGTCAATGTCAACTGTCGTGGACATCCCGCCGTTGCTCCAAAATAACCTATTAACAAATTTTCTTAAATAGTACACAATGTATATATTTCCAGTTTTTCATAATCTATTAAATACAAATACAACCGTCAAGACCACACTTTAGTGCTGCTGTTCGAAATTACTTAAGTAAAGTTTTCCAAGAGAGGCGGATTTGAAGAAGGTTGAGAATTGAGTGGCCAGCCAGATCTTCCGATTTATATCAGAAAAACATTATGTACCAGACAAAACCCGATAATATGGATGAACTGAGAAATAGAATACTGTTAACCAACCATCAAATAACAAGTCAGCAATTGCGTAATAACATATCAGTTTTTTATAATCGACTCGGATACTGTCAAATAGAAGGAGGAAGACAATTTGAACATCTCATTAAATAAGATTAGTTATTTGTTCCTGTTAATTATTTTGGTAATAAAAACGTTCCCGTTAATTATTTTTCTCAATAACTGTAGAACAATTATGAACACACTGCAAAGGAATGCTACTTATCAAAATATCTTGAAACAATAAGCAAAAATTCTTGGTGAAATATTCTTTATTTACATGAAAATAAAACGATATATATAACAAATTTCTAAATTTACAATTTTTTTATATGAAAAAACATCTCATTTAATCACGATTCTTATTTTATATAGACTAACTTTATAATACATATATATAGTTAAATGTCTGATTTTAAAAATACCAAAAATTAGGATAAACATTGCATTTTTGTTGAATAGTTTTTAATTCATGGCACTTTTGAAAAATAATTTAAATGTAAGATAAAATTGTTTTCCAAAACATATGTATATACCTACTTAATGCTATGGACATAGGAAAAAAATATCGAATCCACTCATTAGCCATGTTTAAGTTTTGAAATTCGATACTTTCTCCTCCCTTTAATAATTGAGTGACGAGAATATAATTTCTCTTATATATTTAGAAGACTTCGAAAAGATGTTGCTACTCAATATTCAAAGAAATTCTACAAGGAAACTGGGATTAAGACATTATTGCTTCTACAAAGAAGAACTTTATGTGACATTTCTCATTAATAGCCTTATGGTAAGTATGCAAAGATAATTTTATATTTAGGTGGACAATTTGGTATTAGGTTTTTAATATTATATTCACTCAAACTAAAAACTACAAATAAAAGTGCATAACTAGTAAAATATATTGAATATTGGTTAATTTTTTAAATAAAAAATTGTACAATTTAATCAACAACTTGACAATTGATGGTTTTATAAACCATCTTGCACGGGGAGTATATTCTGGAACGTTATGTGCCAAAGGTAGGTAAACCCGAACTGATCAATCCAAATTATGACGAAACTTCACATATTTTAGGTATACAGTCTGCTCTGCTCTAGTTTAGTACTTTTCACGATATCTACTTAGACGCTAGGTAGCGTCGCAAACCACCCCCCTCCGCAAAATTGTTTCATTTAAAATCACCAATTCTAAATCTTCCAGTGAAATTTAACAGACAGCTAATAAAAAATGAAATTCAATTTCTTTCCTGAATAACTTTGCTTATTAAAAAAATTAAATTAAGTGGCACCCTAACCTTTTCAAAAATAGTTGAAATTTAAAAAAAGCAGATTTATGTTCAATAAAGTATTTAAATCACTGATACATTCAATAGACCATGTAAAAAGGATCAAATTGTACAATTGGTATATTTTTATTTAATCTAGGTACAGAAATAACGAGATTTTATTAAGTAAGATCTATGAATATCTTGAAATTATGTCATTTCTTTTTTATACCACTATATTTCTTATTAAACAACTTTAATGTATACCTGGTTTGGAGACGCTATCCTTCATGAAACGCGACAGTTGATAAGGTTAATAATTATAATTATCAACTTAAAAAAAAGTTTTGCAGAAGATAAGACCTTGTCGATTCATATTTCAAATAATTGAATTTGATTAAATCAATATTTCACCTGTTAAATTGTTTGAAAAGGGGAAAGATAGCTTTTAAACTTCTTCACCATTGTATACATTGATCATTTAAAAAAAATAAATGAGGAAATTCTTAGGTCGTTTTTATTGTTATACATCATGAAGCAATTTTATTTTGTTTCATATTATAATAATGCAACAAGGGTTTTCTGAATTAACCATAGACTAGTTCCATACATTTTAAAATTATAAATATTTAAAACATCACATATTAATATCATCAACAGTATATAATTCCTAATTTTTAAGCGAAAATACGATTATCAGTATGATGATAATTAAAACAATAGCAGCAATACCAACCAATATTACTTTCTTTCTCCTCACTTTATTTTTATATTTACCAGCTTCACGCAGTTGCTGGGCTCCTTGACTGACAAAATCTGTTGTACTTTCTACATTAGCTTCAATACTATCTATTACTTCTCCTTGTTCATGAACCAGAGCTCCTAATTCTTTAAATATTTGATTTACATCATTTATATCACTCTAAAAAATATTGCAATTATAGTTTTATTAAAGCATTTGTTGTAATATTGATATTTTTACCTCCAACTGCCTTATAGATTGTTCCTGTTCCTCTAATTCTTGAAGATTGGCTTCATCTTGTAATTGCATTTGCCTTGAACTGTTATCTTGCAATTCTATAAGATGTTGCTCTTTGGCCTTGTATCCAACTATAAACAACAATAATTTCATAATAAAAATAAAATAAATACATTTTGTTATTCACAAGTTTTGCTAACTCCAACTAATCTTACCTAGATGTGGTTCACCACTGTAGGCTTGAGCTTTAGCCTTGTTAACTTGCTCTTTTTCTTTAGAAGCAGTACTTCTTTGGACATTTTGGAACATATTCAGGGAACTTGTAAATTCATCCTGTAATCTTTCTTTTTGCATCTTTCTCTGTCTTTGCTCTGACTGTGAAAGAGATGGAGGAATGTTGCTGAGATTTTTGATGTATCCATTTGTATCCTTCACCAATTGTTGAGTGTAATGCTGAATGGAATGTCTAAAATAACAATACTAATATGTACTGCTGTTTCACATTGACAATAATTTTACTATCTTATCTAGATGCAAGACAAAAACCCATATTCATATCTTGAAATTTTATAAGATATTTATTTAAATGTTATAACTTACAATTGTTTTCTCAGTTCAGGAGAGTCTTGGTGAGTCCCTATCTGATTGACCATGCGTTGCATGGAAAAAACTGGAAAAGATAAATTGTGGTATCATTGTGACACATATTTGCTTGGGGTCTGACACCATGATATTATAAATTTTACACAATAATATCAACTAGTTTACACTGAAAAATGAAGGTAATTATTTATTGTGTTATGGGTGATAAAAGATAAATGTTGGTTTTTTTCTTCTCTCCTTATGAGAAACACACTACTACCTATATGTATTTCGATCCTACTGCAGTATTGTAAGCTGTCTCAATTGTAAAGATTCGGATAGTTCTAAATATTGGGCTAAATTACCAAACTATTTGTTTATAATCTTTAAACAAACGATCGGATTTATCTTTGTGATTGATTTTTACATTTGCTCTTTAACAAAGAAGTATTGTACAAAAAGATAATATTTACCATTTTGTGATATCTTTTGAATACTGGTGCCAATAGTTTGACACAGCTTTTGAAATTCTTGATCCTTATTTTGACTCCCATTTTGATAAGTTGGTTCCATTTTGTATCTATAAACGAATGTAGATCATTGGGTATTACACCTATAACTATTTTGCACTCTATTACCTATATAAATGAAGAACTTATGTAGAAATGTATTGTTTGAACAATATTGTAATTAAATATTAAAATCGATCACTTTAATTAACACTAGTGATTCATTCCCAACTAAAAACAAATTTTGACATGTTGACAACCATTTGACATAAATTGTAAAAGTGAGGTTAAATTATAAAATAGATCATAGAAATATCCTAAGTAGAGTAGTCATATGCAACCGCAGCCCTTGATTGCCACCCTTCTTTTTTAGACTTGCGCAGTCTATAAATTACTAATAAGCAGGAAAAGAATTTCAAACGAGTTTAACCTGTAAATAGCCAAACCTATGTCTTCGATAGTCTAATAAAGCTACTTTTAGGAGTAACCTCTACCATTTGTTCTCTTTTTATAATCTGAAGTCTCTACCAACCCAAGCGGACCGAAATCGGTCAAAAAATGCAGTGGCTACCATAGAGAAATATAGTGGCTACCTTGGTTCTGAAAGATTGGCATGCGACACGAGATATTACAGTTGGTAACAATGAATTGCGAAACGATAATGGTGTTTTCTAGATCTCAGTGATTCTGTTCCCAATAAATATTTATCAGTAATTTATGTGAAAAGAAATAATACATTAATAGCATTATGCCTCATATACAGGATTATTTGTAAATTAATGTACGTTTAGATCATTAAGTTGATAGAAATTTTTCATCAAGTCCCACCAAGCGGCCATATTTGTCTAGGTACGTATTGCTGCTGTCAAACAATATTTGTGTTTTTATTCAATTAGTTTACTTTCTATAAATATATGCCTTCACATTTTTTTTAAAGTTACTCATTTTGTTTAATTCTTATGTGATTACACCAAAAAGGCCTAATAAAATATACGTCTATTATATGGTTATTGATATCTAGGTAGAAAAAAGTTTATTTATAAAGTAATTCTTTGTTGCTCAATATTTTTCGGAGATGCATTTATGAATTTTATAGTCGATACGTACTACATATTTTCTTAAAGAAACTACCATAAACAAATGTATTGTGTAGAGGAGGAGGTAAAAGGGTGTTACAGTTACAGTTCAAAATTTCTTTCAATTATTTTAAATTGTAATATATAAACTTCCTGTAGGTATATTTGTAAATGTTTAACTGAAATCACGTGTAACTAACGGTAATTGAAATTAATTTAAATATATAAACACACAAGTATTGCTAATATTTAAAATGTAATCCATTAATAGTGTTAGCCCTTTCGAACCCTATTTCTAAATAAATAATGACCATACTTAACTAGAGAAAATTAGAAAAAGAAGGCACACAATTTTTGGGCAACATAACATCAATATCAATGCTGTTTTGCTTATGAAATAATAACTTAGAAAAAAAGCTTCTCTTCATATCCTGTTAAGTTCATCAAATAGAACTGACTTATTTCCTCTCTTGTAATATTTATATTAAGCTGGAAAACTTGTTTCCCTGGTATTTAGTACCTTTTTTATTTTCTTGTTTAGTTTGTTTTCTTCGATGTCTTTTTATATCACAAGTTTGTAGCAATGTTGGAATGGTCAGGACATTTTTAGATGTAGGTCATCAATACATTGCTCTTTGGGAAGCTGTAGATCAGATCATTTTTCAATAATCAATGGTAAATTGGTAAACATTTAAATATGTCATTTTGTTAACCACAACAAATAATGTCAAATTAGTGGGTCACTTGATGCATATATAGGATTTAAAACTTTTGTGATCGTGAATATGTTAAAAGCATCAACAAATGATTTAAAATGTTACCTATGAGAACAAAAGTAATTGGTTATAATAAAATAAGATATATGTAATAAACCATTGATAAGAATATATAATTTATTTTATAAAATAAAGATGTTTTAAATTATTTACAGGTATTGGCATCTATACCAGTCTTTAAAATGGCTGTTGATTTACCACAACCCATTAAATTGGAAGATAAATCCATTAAATTGGAAATTATAGATTTAGGTTAGTAATTATATTTTATTTTATAAATATAGTAGTATAATGTTATTATTATTAATTGTAAATATTCAGTTGTTTATTGTATCCACTTACTTCTAGTATATTTGCAATATTAATTAAGCTGAAATTAATTTACGATTAAAATTAAATTTGAACTAAAAATATTTATACAGCATGAATTAATGAAATTAATATACCACAAAACATGGGCAATTCTTTGAATTGTTTTAAAAAACTTCCAATAGTATAGTTGTTATAGTGTCTATGAACACATATTACATTACATGGTTTAGATTCATAGTTTTAAATTTTGGTTCACATGAATCCTGAATTATAAAAAAACAACTAGATAAACTATCTCTCAAAAATGGTAATTTTCCTGTTCTTGTAGATGACTATATATCTCCAGAAGAAGCAGTCTTTAGATTGCATATGAAAGTTCGTAACAAATTTAAAAGTTTATATGGAGATGAAAGTGAGGATACTCTGAATAATTTAATGAAGTGGTATATAGAGTAAGTAAAACAATTTTTGTTTGTTAATTTGCTTGAGCAATTCTTCTATTATTATTATCTTACCTTTTAGTTTAATATGTTGAATAACACAACTAAACTTTTTCAGGACTTTGAATGAAGACAGTTTTGAAATTGAAGCTTGTCATTCTTTTATTAGAAATATGCGGAAACACATACACTTTTTTCATGGTTGTTTCAAGGAGCTAACTTGGATCTCAGTTGATAATTATTTAGATACTATGGAAGATATTTTAGCATTATATTTGGATTTTGAATGTGATTTTTTCATGAAACATCCCAGAAAAGAACAAATTCTCACTAAAAACCTATTACAAATTTTGAGAATCTATTTGATGTATCAAAAAGATAGAGTGTTTAATGTTTTGTTAAAAATTAAATTGAATTTAACTTCGGATAGATCGAAACAATTCCTGGATAATCTTTTCAAGTAAGTAAATATCTTTAATTTTAAATGTTCATTCAAATGATTGTCTAAATATTTTTTAGAATGGCATTGACTCCTGTTCCAATAAATACCACAGATCTTGCTTTTTGTCGGGCATATATTTTACATCACAGATGGAAGAAGGTTCAAAATCCTGGAATGTACAAAATGATTGATGATCTATTATATAAACATTATTCTCAGACTCCAAATGCAGTAAATACAAACCCAGTTCTAAAAGCAGTTCTTCGACCACAAAATGATTCTTTACTAGATATTCTTGCACACATTATGGATAATGACAAAATTCTGTGTGAATCATATTTCAAATATGTTAGAACTCAAAAAATTCAAGAAGATCTCATCGGTGATGTCAATAACATAGATATAGATGGTCAAACATCGCCTTCATATGTAAGTTTTATTATTCCTGGTTTGCTACTTTTTGACTAATCTATATAAAATTACAACCTTATTTTTCAGTGTAATGAAGAAGACGTTGAAGAGACAACGGAGGATATCGAAACGAGTTTATTTGGAAAAGTCACGAATGTAAATTCACATAAAACGAATGACAACGTAAATGAAGATGTCATTAAAATGGAAGAGAGCGATGATGATGATTGTGTTATAGTTGGGGAAGGTACAGTTGATTGTGATCCGCAGGAAACGGAAATTGTTCACGAAATATTAGATGACGATGATGATATTGAAGCAATTATATATTTTACTGCAAAGGAGGTGAGTTTTTTTATTTCTCTCTTCCACTCATTCCAATCTGTCTCAAATCTTCTTATAAAGCATCCATGCATTTATTCCTAGGTCATCTTTTTTTTCTTACTTCCTTGACCTTCAAAGAATCTTCTTTAAACATCCATTTAATGATTGCATATTCTTTAAAAAAAAAACAGGGAAAACCATCTAAGTATATAATGTGTAGTATGTAAAAACTGTAGTAGTTCAAATGAACCATTACTCAATGTATGCTATGTATATAATGTGTAGTGTGAAAACTGTAGTAGTTCAAATGAACCCTTACTCAATTTACTTATTACTCTTAAGAATTGCAAAAACTGATATTTAAAAGGTATAACAATGCTAGAAGTAGTATTATGCGAATATTTGGCGGAGCTGGAAGATAGTTGAATTTTCCATACAAAAAGTTTTTCATATTTTCAGCCATCGACGAAAAAACCACCATCGGTGCAGAAGACCACACCGGTTCAAGAGGAAATATCATTTTTAAATTCAATCAATGTCCGAGAAGTGAAATCAAATAAAGAAAATACAAACTCCAACGTTCGGTCACAATGTATTTCCATTTCACCCACTTCGTTCAGTTCACAGAACCTCGATAACGACTCTGTAAAATCTAGAGAAATCCTGTCTAGGAAATTTACTAGAAAAAAAGTCGATGATATAACTGAAGACATTGTCATTGAAGACGCTGATAATTCTACGTAAGTATAACATTACTTGAAGAAAAATTGTGGTTAATAAGCTTTATTTTACAATCTGTCACTCGCCCCTGAAACATAGAAGGAAGCTAAACTTATTTGTATTTAAATTCTCGTGTAAAGTGGAAGTTGAACGCTAATGCTGTACATTATTATATTTATTTACTATTCCAATTGTATTTTGTTGTAAAGAGATTTATATCTGTTGACAATTGAAGACTATTATTATTATTTGCAGTTGCACAGTCCTGGATGTAGATGACAATGATTGGGATCAATCAAAACCAAATGATAACGAATCAGAAGAACCTTCTCATATATTTGAAGGTTTAGTAACACCGCCTACCAGCCATGACGACCAGCACGGATACGAAAGAGATTTTCACAACGAACATATGGAAAACAATTGTTACGAAGAAAAGGTGAATGTTGAGGAAATGGAGAACAGTTGCTTGACGCCGCATTCCACAAATTGTGGTAATTTAGGTAAATGCAAACAATATTTAAAATATTACCTTGATAACCTTTTTTTATTTTATTACAGATTTTTGTAACGATTCCACCAATGTACCAGAAAAAATAATAAACGAATCATATGTATCTCCAACTTCCCCAGACATATCGAGTACATGCGAACTGAACGATTTGATTGGGGATGAACCAGAAATGACAACACAGCCGTCTGAAGACAACATAGAATTAGCCAATGCCGTTAATGATAAATCAACATTAGACAGTCCAATTAATAAAAATACGATGGAAAATTGTAGTGAAGAAAATAATCCCTTCAGTGATATCCAAATAGGAACTACTTATTCTGTTAATTTCCCCGGTAATGATTTTATAGAAACCGTTCCATTGGCAGATTCCTCCAAAGATAAACAAGCTTTGAACAATTCTATTGAAGAAAATCGTTCTGTGAACGATCCAGTAGAAAAAAGTAACATTTTGAGTAGAGAAGTAGAAGATGCTCTTTTAGGAGATGTTACAACAGAATATCCAGAAGCTGTAAATCTTTTTAGGAGCCAATCTCCTCCGGTTATTAGTTTACAAGAAAAAGATACCGATAATCAATTTATCTTGAAACAAATAGACAGTTACATACAAGAAAATACTACGAATGAATCTGTAGAAGAAAACGTAATCCTGGATGGTTCCGCGCTAAAGAAAATCAATAGTTCTGTGCAAGAGGAAAGTGTCGAGGACAATCATGTGCAAATAGAAGAAATAAATAACAGTTTAGTGAAAGAAAATAGTGTCGCGGGCGATACGTTAAATTTCAAAATATGCACGAATAATACTGTGAAAGAAAAAACTAGGATAAACGGTGAACATGATAGAAGTGAGAGTGAGGAAATTGAAAAAAATTCGATGTCGATGCAGCTGAGAGTTAGCGTACCTCGACTGGATATCGTCAAATCTCCGGAGAAGAAAATGAATGTCATTTTCACATCTAAACGGAATAATATAAACAAATTGGATACTGAAGTACATTTAAGGTAATTATATACACACTAGGGTAATTCAAAAAAAAATTTTTCTTGCAGACAGTTTCTTTCTGACGTAAAAAGATACCAGTTAAAATTGGATATTGTTTATTTTTTAGTGAAAAACTGTATTAACTTTTATGTGTATTTGTTTTTGTGGGCGGCCTCAAATTGGACGCTAACTACCTGTAGCCCAGAAGAAACACCCTTAAATTGGACGCTGTTGGAAGAATGATGTCCTTTAAGGATTAAGCTTATATCTGATCAACCGGGTTTGGGCCTGGGTTTTCTTGTCTTTTTTTAGTTTTCTATTTCTTATTTTCTGATATTTATATACATAGTTACACTTTGATAAACCGGGTTTGGCCTGGGTTTTCTTGTCTTTTTTTAGTTTTCTATTTCTTATTTTCTGATATTTTTATACATAGTTACACTTTGATCAACCGGGTTTGGGCCTGGGTTTTCTTGTCTTTTTTTAGTTTTCTATT
>CAJUYH010011500.1:0-10990 GCA_910591685.1 Galerucella tenella | reverse complement strand
AAGTAACTGATGACCAACGTAACACTTATTTACAAATCCCCACGTCACTTACTATCAATAATAAACTATGGTTGAAATAATACCCTTCTTGGTGTGCGTCATCGATTGTTAATGTCTTTCTAACACATTACGTAGGAAGAAATGGAAAAAAAGGCAGGTCTGTGATTAATCCTAATCAAAATATCACAATAATGAACCGTTTGAATGTTTTATAAACGTTAACCCTAATCTATGACTTACAAAAATTTGATTGGTTGATGTTTAGATTACGCTCAAGCTCAACCTATCAATCGAGAGTTTAAAATACTATGTAGGCGTTACTTTCGTAGCGGCAATAAGTCTTACGTCTTTTTCTACTGTCACACTGACAGTTCTTGACAGGTCTGTACTTTGTTGTTTACGGTCAATTATTATTTATGAAAAGTGAATATTAATCTTATTGTTTTATTTATATGAATAATACAAAAATATGCATGAATACACGGACACACATCAGTATTTTGAAAGTTCTCAAGTATTTTCAGTTAGAAAAATAAGCTGGTAATTATTAATTGCATAGCCATTTCGAATTTGGCTAAATACAATCCTGATGATTTTATTTATCAAATTTAAGGTTAGCTATATGTCAAAATGGCAAATAAAATAAACGACATGCCGAAAACCCGGATATACGTCACAATGGATGACGCACACCAAGAAGGGTATTATTTTAACTATAATTAAAGAATCTATAGCACGTGTATTTCAGTATTTGTGAGAATATTATTGTCGGCATTTCATTTGAACAATCGTTATGTCTTCATTTACACGTATTGTGTCAGTTTTAACTATTTATTTGTCCAATATGTTGATTGAATTCAATTAACACGTCGTTTGTGCTCTTGCTCAAAGTGGTTAAAATAAACTCGTCTAGAAATTAACGGAATGGTGTAAATTAAGTATGTACTCCATACATAAATACGCGGCTAACGAATTTATGAACTTGTTAAATGACTTTGACGGTATCTAAGACGTGAACGGTATTTCGAAATAGTATTATGAAGCTGTCGGAAGCCGCTTTCATTAAAATCAATAAATAATGACATTTTTATGGCTCTACAATCAGCCCGCTAGAAAGGAGAAGCTGTATTGCAAATGTGGTGAGCTAACAAAATCTTTAACAAGCAAACAGTGAAGGAAAAATGGCGTGTATAGTCAAAAGCGCTCTTATTGTGCGGGTTCAAAGGTTACTAACCATATGTATCAAATCGGAAGACACAGAGGTTACCAGAATGTGCGATTACAAATATACTTGGAGAAAATAATGATGGTTGATGTTTCCTGCGCACTTGTTGACGAATTTCCACTTTTTCATTTATTCTCGAAATTGAGTATTGAGATTGAGTACAATTTTTTTGCTTGAGGATGCAAAATACCGGAAAATTGCTTCTTTTTATTCATATTGTCACTTTGAATTGTCAAAGTGACATAACTGACATTTAAATAAAAACTTCGCTGGTGAAAGACTTTTTAGAATCGCTGAAAACTAAATACATATCCTTTTTTCTCCCGCCAAAATTAGATAAGTCTGTCTTATTCACCTTACGGATTTTATTTGGAAGTTATGATTAAACGCAATAAAGGGAAACAAAAACGGTGAGTATGTCTTTGTTGAACCGCAAGCTAAGACTGAATTTGACTGTAATCATTTCAATCTAAAAATTCTGCTTAAACTTTCTACTGGAAGTGTTCGATTTTGGTAATTTGAATAAAATAATCAACAGCCACTGTTATAGTATGTACAAAAAGTACGAGGAGTAATAAACCCTAATTAAGTATGCAAAACCTTTACAGGGAGCACCATGAAATTTTTGATAAATCTCTTACTTTAAATTACATTTCTTCCGTAAATCTAAAAACCAGGTAGATCGACCCCGTATTTGTTTCAGTTGTAGCAAAGTTTAGGGTTTCTTCATTGTTAAAGGATTAGCAGATAAGCAATAACGCAATGCAGTGGTGTGTATTTTGGGAAAAAAATACTTTTTAAATTATAATATAATAAAAAATGAAAAGAAATAATTATTGGAATACATTTATTACTTACATTTTATTCTATATCCGACTCGGAAGAGGAAGAATCGTTGTTGACATTAATAATAATAGGGTCGATTAAATCATCACAAATATTGTCAATTTTCCACATATTTGCCTCTACTTTGATAACATGCTCGATACAGTTTGTCCAATTTTCCTTACTAACATGACTTACAGCACTCTCAAACAATTTCACAACATCGTTTATTTTAAAAGTACTATTTTTTTCCAACTTCCCCCTTTACCTGATCCCATATTAATTCTATGGGATTAAGTTCACAATGATAAGGGGGAAGTCGAAGAACTTATATACCACGAGCAGAAGCCATTTCTTCTACAATGTAGGTTTTGTATTTATTCTTGTTCATTTTTGCAATTCTGTAAAGTTCTTTCCTTAGTGGATCTTTTGGAAACTTAATATTTTTCGAAATAATCCACTCCAAAAGCTCTGCTTTACGCCAACGACTTGTGGGCAATGCTTCTCGTAACCGTGAATGGTAACTTGCGTTGTCCATAACAATAACAGCCCCTTTTGGAATCAGATCCAGCATTTGAACAAACCATTCCTCGAAGACATCCCCATTCATATCTTCGTGATAGTCCCCCGTGCGTTTTGAAATAAAAGTTAATAATCCACCATCAACAAAACCTTCAGAACTTCCAACATGGACAATGATAAGTCTTTTTCCTTTTCCAGATGGTGGCTGCAAACCTAACGACAAACCTTCCACGAATGCCTGCCTTCCGCTTTTAATGTTTTCATCCTGCCAAGATTTGGAAACTGTATATCCAGCATTTATCCATGTTTCGTCTAAGTAGAAGATTTTCAAATCTTGTTCTCTGGCATGTCGAGTGCTTCTTAAATAGTCTCTTCTCCAAAAAACTATTTCCGGTTTATCTATCAAGAGAGATTTTCTATTATGTTTTGTATATCTGAAACCCACATCTTTCAAAAGTTTGCATAATGTCATTCTGGAGAATTTTGGATAGTCCGTATCTTCTTGCACTGATGTCATAATTTTGTCAAGTGTTGGAATTTCCTTTCGTAAGTAAAATCCATGGACTTTACGCCTTAGTCTTTGTTTTAATGACTCATCGATCTCAATTGGTTTTCGGCCTGAAGGAGTTTTAGGGGGTTGAAGAGTTCCATTCTTGCTTTCTTTTAGTAATCTATAAATTGTTGATTTAGCAACACACAACATAGCAGCCGTTAATTCCACAATATCATCAACACTTGCACTTGGATCCTTGTTTTTCAATGATATATAACAATTCAATATCAGAGTTTTTTCATTTAAAGATAATGGACCTGTTTTTGGTCGTTTAGATGGCCCTTGACTTATCGACATTGCTTGGTACTTGCACAATTAACATTCAACAAATGTTTTAAATATATTCCAACTGTTTACAATATTATGAAAACCATACAACTTCATACAACTTTACTCAAAGAACTAATACTAAGTACTGATTTAATGTACCTACTTTCTTTTAAAATAATATTCCCGATAATGTTTCTAAGAAAACTGGGTTGTTCAATACAAAATGTACCTTACGGTATACCCTCTTCAAATATATTTTGGTACGTCTATGAAATCTACTTAAATGAATGATTTATTACTCCTTGTCCTTTCTATATAGACTATAATTTTCTTGTACACGATGTCTCTTAAATAATTAATTACGTTTTTTTTCCAAATTCAAATACAACTTTTTATCCTATCTATGGAAAACATGCCACTCATCTTAATATCCAATTATACGGATTCCTCGTATACCTTTGATGTCCACGTACAAACTTTTAATCATATTTCACTTAATCTATCATCTTTGAGTATCCTAATATTGACATAAATATTTTAAGCCACATATTGGAAGTTTCAATATGCATCGTCATTTCAAATCTTCTATACCTAATATAACAGGGGACCATCCATCTAACTGATGGCCAAGATCCAATAAAACTTTTTGAAGCCAACCGAGAGAGAGAGACGAAGAGAGAGAAGAGAGTATAGCGGACATATGCGAACCGGCAATATACCGGCCGATATTAAGCCCCTGTGCCCATACATCGCGGCCCTCTTGATGAAAAAATAATATTCCTGTTTTTAGACAGCTTCGAATCGTAAAGATGGAACTTTCTATTTACTTTATAACAGTTATTTTCACCTACCACCTTCAATACATATAAATTAATTACATTTATAAAATGTGAACAAAAGGGGCAATTATTCTAGCGCGCAACTATATCGCTAGAGCACGCTGTTAAATCTTAACGTACCCACTGCACAGTTATAGGTATGAGCTCACTTGTAAGGTATCAGTATTAAAGCTCTTCAGAGCTCTAAGGTAACATCTCGGCTGGTATGGGAATGCGGCGAAAAACTTGGAAGACTGGCGACTCGGAACAGTGTAACACTGGAGTGGGTCCCAGGTTACAAAGGAATCGCTGGCAATGAAAAAGCTGACGAGCTCGCAAGAGCAGGATCGTCAACCCTGATGAACGGACCCGAACCAGCTGAGGGCATTCCCAGATGCTCAACTAGGTCATGGTTAAAAGGGTGGGTAAAAGAACAACACAATACAAACTGGAAGAGCACGCCCAGGCAAATACATGAGAAGAAATTCATAAAAGTACCATCAGAAAAAGTAGCGAAAGAACTACTCTCAATAGGGTACAAGCATAAATTTTGCTATTGGTGGGAATTGACGCTTTATCAGGTCTCCTAACACCTTGCATGCCTATTTTTTCAAAGAAATATAAATTTTAATTTTAAAACGACTTTAAAAATAATAAAATTTGAAAGTCCGCCAAAACGCGCTTTACGTCATAAAGATGGCTGCCCCATGGTGTGACGTCATTTGTTTACGTTCTTATTCGTGTATCACGCTCTGAGTTCTTGTGACCTAGTTTGTTTCTGAAAGCTTTAAAAATGGATAAAGCCGAAAAAAACTTTGTCTTTCAAGTATTGCATTGTTCCAGTGTGTAAATCAACGTCTATTAAAACTCCAGACAAAATACTTGTTACTTCACTGGTGGCGCAGCCCAAAAATACACTTAAGAGAAGGGCATTACTTTTGTTTGTGAAGACCATTTCAATATAAGTACCTACTTCTATGCTGGTAATTTTTATTCTTAAATAGTTTGAGGTTATGTACCTATATGTCTAGGAATCAGCCATAAAAACATAATTTTCTTACGACCACACATCGAAATATGGTTGGTATATATTATATAAATAAAACAAAGGTTAAATCGTACTTACGATCATGCTTCAACTCCTCTTATTTCCTCTGCATTGAAGCAGCTCTTTGACTTCATAAATTCAAGCATCATAAATGAGTCTACTTTGGGCAAGTTATCAGTTTGTGCTTTTACAAAACCTTCGCTAGCCATATCTTCACTCACAAAATATGAAAGAATCGTCATTGAACACTGAACTAGTAAATAAAATATATTCTTCCAAAAGTTTTGAAATATCCTCGGAAATATCGAATATGTATGACCACTTTCCACTTTACGTTGACTTTTATAGAAATAAAAAAAAGCACACACAAACACGTAATGGTCTCAAACAAACATATAATAGATATTTACGTAATTAGTTATGAAAAGAGCGATATTGTTCAACAAGCGTAATATTTGCCAAAACGAGCGCTAGCGAGTTCTGCAAATTACGCGTGTTGAACAATGTCGCTCTCTTCATAACGTGTTTACGTACAACGTTTTATCTAATTCCGCGCTTTCATAATATTCAATAAAATCTTCAATTACAATGATAATATTGAAGTAGAATCAAATGGTGTTAGAAGTATTGTTACTATGATGTATTCACCCAGAAAATTGACTTACTTTAAATAACTGCAATATCGGCCATATTGACATTAGTAAACACAAGAGATATGACATAACACGTATCATCGGTAGCGTTCGGAAATCCTCGGGTTGTGGTCGGGAAGTGCATTGAAATTTGAATTTTATTTTAAAATTTGGGAGTAATTTCCAATGGAAACTGGTTTGTTTCTATTGTTAGTAATTTTTGATATCATATTCACTATTATAAATTAATATCCAAGCAAAATATGAAATATGCATGTACTCTATTAGCAGGAACAAACTACGCACCATAACGGGGCTACTTACGGCACTTTCCCACAAAGGAGCACCTGAACAAAATAGGGCTTTATAACGGAGACCTTACATGCAGAAGATGCAAAAGGATACCGAAACAGCTCTGCATATACCGTGCAACTGTGAGACGCTGGACCACAGGAGGCAGAAACTGTATGGTAGACCCCAAATGACTCCAGAAGACTTCTACAAACAACCAGCAACGAACCTGTATGAGCTAATACAGGGAACGGATTGGCTGAATATGCTGTGGTCAGAATGTTAGGAGAATCCACAATTAGCCCAGGAGGTTGAGGTGGTGCCGGCGAAGGGACGGCTCGTTTATAAAAAAAAGGTATCAGGTGGTGTGTCTCCGATATATCTAAGGAGTTGGACGAAGAAGGCTGGTACTTTTCTGCCACTCGTAGTTCTATTGGATGAATGCTAAAGAAGAGGCATAATAAAAGAAAAAGAAAAGAGGGGAGTGGGTACTTACTATGCATGGATGGAGTATCAGTTTTCCTGTGGTAAGGAAATCCATTAGATGGGTTTAAATATTCACTAAATTATTCCTAACAGGTTACCTAACTTGAGCCGTTAACTGCTACATTTCAAGATTAACCAGTTGTTTCCCATCTCTTTCGATCTTTCTTTTTACGCCACTTCGATTGAATTATGGATGATGGCGCTTTCTTGGAGGTTTCCTATTATTTTTCCCGGTGTTGTCATTGAAAGATTATCGACTTGAAATAATGCCATTGATGTATACAAGATGGGCGGTCATCAGTGGAAATATAGACAGGTCTCGTGAAATTGACAAAATACATGGCACTGCTTTTTCCCGTGAAAAATTGTCGAGATACAAAACTTGTTTTAATACTACTTCTATTTGGAAGGAAGTAAAGACTATTATTATTGACCGAGCACCAAGATTATTGCCCCTCGCGAAATCAGGTGCGAGGTTTATATATGTCTTTGACACCATGGTGTATATACAATTTTTTCCACTACTAGTCAAATTTAAGACAAAAATTAAAAATAATAGACAGTCTAACTGCTTACGTCACAACTGTGGGAAGAGCCTGGACTGGTTCCGAACAAACTCTCTTTCTATGTAAAAGTCCCGTAAGGAATTTTTTATTTAGTGCTTTCAACGTTATAAAAGCAAAATAAGACATCTAGTTTCCATATTGTGTTAGAGGAACGTGCCTTTTAAGTGTTTTTGTATAGGTTTTTGCCAAGGTGAGTTAATTTAATTACTAAATTAAGTTGAAAACTTTTTGAGGCTATGTTGGTTAGTTTATTTCGTTTGAAACCTTCTAAACTGTATGATGTATTTTTAATTTCTATATTCTATTATTTTCAGATGGCTTCAAAACATGTCTTAAAGCTTTTTTTGTCCAAAAAATGGCAATCACAAACTGAGTGGGTTGTTTATCTTTTTGCCTGTGATTAAATAAAATATTTCAATAAAATATTCTTTAAAAATGATATTAATTACTCTCTTTCTTCACCTTATAAGAGAAATCCATTTGATTCTCTCAGCCTGGTTTGCTGGAAACCGAAAAAATTTGCATAGGTTTGCTTTGCACTGTAATGCTTGCAATCTGGCACAAAGCACATTACCATAGTGTCTTAAAAGCACTAAAAATATATTCAATTAAAGTCACAAACTTCATAATGATATACAAATATAGATAGGTTTATTCAAAATAGGAAAACCTAAGATACATACAATTATTACATTGTACATAAGTTTAAAGTATACAAACATATAATATAATAAATAAATATATAAAATTAAATATAACTACATGTACCTATATAATAAATGTATAAATAAACAAATATGTACCGCATTTATCACAATTAAAAAAATAAATAAAAAAAAACAATAATCACATACATTTCAATATTTAACAATTTGTAGTAAATCTTTAACAATTTGTAGTAAAAATAATTCTAGGTTCATCGTTTAACTAAATACACATAGATTCAAAAGTTTTGCATCACCCTAAATCTCCGAAAAAAAAAATGTGTTCATTATAAATGGATCAGAGATTAATCAAATAATTAGTTTCAATAAAAAAAACGTGTATATTTGTCAAAAATTTTTATTATCCAATAATAAACTTACTTTAAACATGAAAAGTATTTTTAGAAATTAAATGAATTAAATAAAAATTGATTCTTTTTAAAGAAAAGGTTAAGTGAGAACCTGCATGAGAACTTTTAATAAAGAGTATTTCCACCTCTAGAATTTATGCAAGCTTGAAGTCGCCTGTCCATGCTGTTTACCAAATTATTGAAATTCTGTTGAGGAATATTTCGCCATTCTTCTTGACCCGCATGAACAAGCTCTTGTACACTCCTGGGTGGATTTCTGCGTGCTGCCACTGCCCTGGCAAGCATGTCCCAAGCATGTTCCATGGGATTCATGTCAGGAGATAGGGCAGGCCAGTTCAAACGATTGATTCCTTCAGTTTCAAGATACTCATTTACAGCTCTGGTCCGATGAGGTCGGGCGTTATCGTCCATAAAAACGAAGGAATTGTCAACAGCTGCGCGCCATAGTCTCACGTGAGGATGTAGAATCTCTCTGAGATACCTATCACCAGTCATCGTTCCCTCCACATGAATTAATTCTGTGCGTTCATTTAACATGATACCAGCCCAAAACATAGCACTTCCTTCTCTGAAGGGCGGCACGGGGCGAGCATGGGCAAGCTGAGCAACTCTCGTTGGATCCCACCAAACACGTATTCGATGGCTATCTTGTAACAAACAAATCTTTGTCTCGTCGGAATAAAACACCGAATTCCAAAATTCTTCAGGCAAGGCCGCGTGTTCTTGAGCTTACTATAGTCGGCGAACTCTGTACTCAGGTTGTAGTCTGAGCACTCTTATTGGTCGGCGACACCTCAAACCTGTCGCAAGTATTCGTCTTCGTAATGTCGAGATCGATACTTGAACTCCCAACGCATGTCTCATATCTCTTTGGAGTGCTGGTATTGCCATGGTCGGGTCTCTTCGGATAGTTAAGTGGATATAGCGGTTCTGCCGCTGATTAGTAACACGCCTTCTACCGCTCCTAGGTCTATCATGATGAGAATTGGTCTGGAGATACCGGTTCCATACACGAGACACATCACTTTGCCAAACGCCAACTCTGTTTGCCACGAACCTTTGAGAATGACCTTCTTCAACTAAAGCCACTATTCTTGCACGGTCAATCTCACTTATGACTTGACGATTCATGTTTGCACTTAAAATCGTAAAAATCAAATGCCTTGGATGTTAAAATGATCGCACTAAAAATGTTATCTTACAAAAAAAACTGTAAACATCTGTATATTGCAAAAAATATGGAACATATTGAAATGGTAAACATTGATAAACAAGCCAACAAAAAATTGTTAGCGCAAAAAAATTCCTTCGCATCCGAAGAAGGTGATGCAAAACTTTTGAATCTATGTGTAGTTCATTAATCCTCTTTTAAATTGTGGCAAACTTTGTGAATCTTTTATTTCATTTGGTAGCTTGTTATAGTCAATAAATCCTTTAAATATTAATGTTTTTGTATTAAACGTTTTAGTTTGATATGTGTAAGTGATTGTTAGTTCTAGTATTATATTCATGTATTTGACTGTTATAGGTTATATATTTGTTAAAAAACATTGGCAAAAGATTGTGCAGCATCTTATAAAAATGTAGGTTAATGTCATATAAATCAGCCTCTTTTCAGTCGATAACCACTCCAATGTTTCCATCACTAAAGATACTGGGGTCAGCCTGCCACATCTTAATACAATTCTCATTGCTCTGTTCTGTAATTTTTGCAGTGCCCTTAATTTGTTTAAATCGAAAGTATACAACTGAAATGACTATTAAAATTTAAGTGATCATCAATCATAAAAAAAAGTAGAAATTATCCAAAAACCCATCACCAAAACATAACCAACATAACCTCAAAAAGTTTTCAACTTAATTTAGTAATCGAATTAACTCACCTTGGCAAGAACCTATACAAAATTACTTAAACGGCACGTTCCTCTAACACAATATGGAAACTAGATGTCTTATTTTGCCTCTATAACGGTGAAAACACTAAATAAAAAATTCTTTATGGGACTTTTACTTAGAAAGAGTTCAGTTTATTTATTTTGAATTTGAACGAAATTTTCAGTTCCAATTTTATTCTTATACTTTTGCTTGTAGAATTTAACAAATTAACCATCTGTAAACAATTAATCTATCTGACCACCTGCTTGTATATCTATATAAATTATCCAGTCCCGACAATTTGGTATGCATTCCCATGAAGAGAAGGCGTGATAATATTTATGGTCGCTAATAGTACTAACTATACAGTGAAAGCAGATAAAATTGACATTTTGGTATTGTAAACTTTCACCTATATATAAGTCGATTAACAATAAAAAAAAGTTTATAGAGAGAGAGATTAATTTTTATAACATAATACAACGTAGATTCCGAAAAAAAAAATTATATAGAGGGTGTTCCGCTATCCTATTGCTTTTCGGACTGACAGGAGATCCAATTATTTTTATTTTAGGTTAATTCTTCTCATCGAGACATACCTTGAAACATTTATATAACAAGCATGCAAACAAGAAGGTTACTGACACATTATATCGGTGGGATTTCACGGTACTTGCACGTTTGATAAATTTAATAACAGGGGGGGTATTTTTTTACTATGCTCGACAAAATACTGTGATAGAACGGTGGATAAACCAGTTAAATACCGAACAATATTTTAATTGGTATGTTCAACTTTTTATG
>CAJUYH010011499.1:0-10991 GCA_910591685.1 Galerucella tenella | reverse complement strand
TTAAGGTCCATTCATAGTAGATCATATCTGTGGCAAAATGTGAAATGTGGAATGTCATAAAATGAAGTGTTTCATTTCACATTTTGCCACAGATATGATCTACTATGAATGGACCTTAATAAAAATTTGATAACGAAATTTTGCAGTCTTAAACTTCAAAATAATTTTTGATTGTCTAGTTGTCAAATTTTTTCTGTTGTGTCAGTTAGGGATAAAAAATTAATTTCTACTCATTTTTTCTTGACAACGGTAGCTGGAACGCTACCGAAACGTTGAAATGAAGAATTCAAAAATATTGTGGTTTAATTTCCCAAGAAATTAAAAAAAAGAATGGTCAAAAATAATTATTGCAGTAGAAAAACTTATTCCAGTAAGCCCTGGTTTGACTCTGATTGTGTTACTGCGAAAAAACGTTTAAAATCCATTTTAAAAGTCTGTAATATTGATAATTTTTCGAGCCATGTAAAAAATTCCTATTTGACGGCTAAAATGGACTATAAACGACTTTTGAAATTGAAGCAAAAATACTATGAAAATGATATTATTAACTCAATCACCAACTGTAGGGATTCTAAGGGATTCTGGCAAGCAATAAAACGATTTCGTAGTAATTCAAATAAAAAGTTACTCCCTGTTCTAGTGTGGGGAAACTTATATCAAAATATTTATCCCCCCAGGATAATTGATGGTGTTGACTTTTTTGATGCACGCCATCCTTATCTTGATTCCTCTTTTACATCTGATGAAATATACGCAGTACTAAACAAATGCAAAAACAATAAAGCGCCAGGCTCTGACTCTATCACATATGAGTTTATAAAAAATCTTCCCTTTAATTGGATACTATATTTGACGTCTCTTTATAACAATATTTTTAATTCTTGTGTTATCCCGAAAAATTGGTCCGAAACATTACTGACTATGTTACATAAAGGTGGTGATTCGGAAGATCCTTCAAACTATAGAGGGCTATCACTAGTTAATTGCTTGGCTAAAATATTCACACAATTAATTCTCAATAGATTAACTTCCTGGTCGGAGGAATATGAAATATTACCTGAATGTCAGTCAGGTTTTCGTTCAGGTATAGACAACGTTTATGTTCTTTCCTCTGCTATTCATTCTCGTATAAGGCTTCGGAGGCGTAAGTTATTTGCAATATTCGTCGATTTTAGCCGTGCCTTTGATTCTGTCGACCACAAACTATTGTGGGAAAAATTGTTCAATTCAGGGGTGTCTGAGAAGATTATACAGTTCTTGAAAAAATTATATTCATCTACAACTGTCAGAGTCAAAGCGTCCGATTGACTCGCTAAACCTTTTGAAGTGACAACTGGTGTCCTACAAGGCGAATCTTTGAGCCCCCTGCTCTTTTCTTTGTTTATCGCGGATATTGAAAATAGTTATTTATGATATTAGTGTTAAAAGTGAGGTTTTATTTTGTGAGTGAAAACGTTTGTGAAATGAGCGGAGCGAATTGAACAATTTCACGAACAAAATAAAATCACTTTTAACACAAATACCATACAATATGTTTTTTGTACAACTTCCCTATTTTGATAATGAAACGAGCGAATTTGCAATGACAATAAATTCAAAATGCATTTTAGTATTCAAATAATCAAAAGATTGTTGTGAATGGCAGACGTTTACATAGCAGCGTGCTAAAAATATTTTTAACACTAGTGTTAAAAGTATTTTTAACACGCTGCTATGTAAACAATCGTTTTTAACATTGTTTGCTATCATTAAAAGTGTCACTTTTAATGACAGTTGTACAAAAACATTTTTATGGACAGGGAGCTCAGGGAATAAACATTGACGGCAATAATGACATTTTGTGTTTGCTATATGCGGATGATCTCGTCATACTTGCAAATTCAGAAATTGACGATATTATTAAGATTAGTGAGGAGCAACAAGAAAATGGAGATACTTAGACAAAGTAAAAAACTCAAAGGAACAAATATATGGATCGATGAAGACTATCCAAAGGAAATATACGATGAAAGAAAACTGCTGTATCCACAATTAAAGATAGCTAGAGAAAATGGTCACAATGCATATATTAAATACAATAAATTAATTATAAATAATGAAGTATATGAAGGAAGTAATAAAGACTTGGCGGAAACAAGAAAAAGAAGAAGACAGGAAAAGAAAAGTACAGGAAAGATCTCCAGAAGCTAACGCACTGGATGAACAATTGAGAAAAATTAGGCGGACAGCAAAAAACTAATAACCCAAACAGTAAATCGAGAGGAAAACTATAAAAATGGCTATGGAAACGAATGTGACAATGGAAACGGATATGACAATGGAAATGAATTAGAATGTATAAAAACTTATAAAAAAGAGATGAATGCTACTGAAAACAGATACAAAAGAAAAAACAAAGGAAAATGTATTACGAATAGAAATAAAGAAATCGAAAAGATGTGGAAGATAGCTACATGGAATATAAGAGGACTATTAGGAAAGGAAGACGAATTAATACAAGAATTCGAAAAGGAAAATTTGGATATATTAGGAATTACAGAGACCAAAAAGAAAGGTCAAGGCGAAATTGAATTGGAAAAGGGACATTTATTAATATATAAAGGGGTAGACACAAAAAGTAGAGCAAAAGAAGGAATCGGATGTATAATAAAGAAAGAACATAATAAATATATCAAAAACTGGACAGGAATTACAGAAAGAATACTCAAAATTGAATTGGATTTTAGAGGAAGTACAACGATAATTATAGTGTACGGACCAAATGAAGATGCACGAGTGAACGAAAAAGAGGAATTCTGGGAAACATTAGGTGAAACAATAGAAGATGCTAAAGGCAGACTAATAATAATGGGAGATTTTAATGGAAGAGTTGGAAAGAAAGACGAACAGAGCAATGACGTAATTGGCATATATGGAGAGAAAGAGAGAAATAACAATGGAGTAAGGTTAATAAATTTTTGTATAATAAACCAATTAATAGTAACTAATACGTTTTATCAACATAAAGAGTCACATAAATACACGAGAGAGGTTAGCAGCAGAAATGAAAAGTCCATCATTGATTATTTTCTCATAAAGAAAGGAAACAGAAAAGATGTGAAAGATATCAAGGTCATACAAAGTGCAGAAATATACAGCGATCATTACTTATTAAGAGCAAAATTGAAGATGGCAACTGAGAACCAGAAAGGAAGTTCGAACAATGGGAAAAATGGACAAAAAATTAAAAAACAAATAAAATCATATAAGCTAAGAGAAATAGAGGTATCCAAAAAATTTACAGAAAATACTGAAAAAGAAATAGAAATATGGCAAGATAAAATACAAAGTATATCAATAGAGGAAATGTGGGACAAATCCAAATCTATAATATTAGAGACAGCAACAGAAGTGTGTGGCACTACTAGAACCGGTAGCAATAGAAAACAAACGAGATGGTGGAATAAAGATATGCAAGAACATACCAAACTAAAAAAGCAAAAATGGAAAGAATATCTAAGAAATAAAACGACTGAAAACTACGAAAATTATAAAATTCAAAGAAAAAGAGTTAAAGACATGGTAATCACAGCTAAAAAAGAGACTTGGGAGGAATTTGGCAAAAAGATGGAAGAAGACAGTAAAGGGAATCAGAAACTCTTCTTCAAGGTACTAAAAACACTAAGAAAGGGAAAGTCGAGCAATGTAAAACAGATAAAAGATAAAAATGGAGTTATGATACGACAAGATAAGGAAATTATAGAGAGATGGAGAGAATACTTTGAGGAATTACTTAGTGTAGAGAAAGGAGAACAGATGGAACTACAAGACGAAAGACATCAGGAACTGGAAAATGAGGAAAATGAACCACTGATACAAATAGAAGAAGTGAAACAAGCAATACAAAAGTTAAAAAGAGGTAAAGCAGCGGGTTACGACAGTATTACCGCAGAAATGTTACAAACTCTAGGAGAAAGAGGGATAAAAATGCTTACTAAATTGTTTCAAAGAATATGGAACGAAGAAAAAATTCCGAAAGATTGGGAAGTAGGTATTATATTGCCAATTTTCAAAAAAGGAGACAAAACTAATTGTAACAATTACAGAGGTATAACATTGCTGAGCGCAGCATTGAAAGTTTACGAAAGTATCTTAGAGACTAGACTTAGGAAAATAATAGAAAAACAGTTAGAAGAATCCCAAAGCGGCTATAGGAAAGGAAGGAGTAGCCAAGACCACGTATTTACATTGAAACAAGTAATTGACAAAAAACTGAGAACAAATCAAAAAGTGTATCTCGGCTTTATAGATATTCAAAAAGCCTTTGACAGCGTCTCCAGAAATCAAATATGGAAAAGTCTACAACGAAGAGGAGTTGGATCAAAACTAAGAAATAACATTAAATGCATTTACGAAACAACCAGAAACCGAGTAAGGAAAGATAATGAAGAGTCCGATGATTTCATAACAAAAGAAGGATTAAGATAGGGAGGAGTACTTAGCCCGGCATTTAGTATTGTTCGCTAAAAACGAAAAAGAGCTGAAACATAATTTAATAACATGGAAGCATATATTGAAACTACAAAACATGAATATGAATATGGAAAAGACAAAAATAATGGTGGTGGGACAAGAAGAAGAGCACCTTAATATAGAAATTGATGGAATGCCGATAAAGCAAGTGAAGAGTTTCAAATATCTGGGAGTAGATATACAAAACAATGGAAAACAGGAAGCAGAAGTGAATGAAAGAATAAGTGCAGCAGTCAAAGTATATTACTCATTAAATCGAAATTTCCTGGGAAGAAAAGAAATTACAACTAAAACCAAATTGAATGTGTACAAGTCAGTCTTTCGACCAATCCTTGTGCATGGTAGTGAAAGCTGGGTACTTACAAACTCACTCAAAAGCAGAATACAGGCAGCAGAGATGAAGTATTTACGCAGGGTCAAAGGTGTCACCAGAAGAGATCGAATGCGGAATGAAATAATAAGGGAAAACCTAAACATAGAACCAATACTAAAAACAATCGAAAAACAGCAGCTTAGATGGTTTGGGCACCTTTGTAGAATGGAGAACAGTAGACCAGCAAAAAGGATTTGGCAAGCTAGAGAAGTAAGCAAGAGAAAAAGAGGTCGCCCAAAGAAAACATGGGATAACACAATAGCTGAAATTTTAAAAGAAAAAGGAATTACATGGACAGAGGCGGCGAAAAAAGCTAGAAATAAAAAGGAATGGCGAAAGTTTGTCCACGAATAAGAGACACACCCGACACCCACAGCGGGTACAAACGGGTTTATGATTATATATATATATATACGTATCAAGGAAACTTAAATATTTGGAAACCTACACAGCTCTGAACAAATTATCCATTATTACCCAAAAAACTAAAATAATGTCATTCTCAAGAAGTGGTTTTCACGACAGTAAGTTCAAATATTTTTTTAATGAATCTGAAGTACCTTTCACTAACAAATATGTGTACTTAGGTGTCACGCTCACATCATCTTGTCTGTTTAGGGAGATGGCTTCTGTTTCTACCGAAAAAAGCAAGCATGCAGTTGGGGCCAATTGCCAATTATGGCTAAAGCAAAAATTGATACTTGGTATCCCAAAATAAAAATGTTTGAATCGCTGGCACTTAGCACACTATCTAGTTGTATACCAGTATGGGGTCTAAGGTACGTTGACATCGTGGAAAAAATTCAAATTTATTTCCTGAAACGAGTCCTGCAAGTTCAAACCAATACTCCCGATTATGTCATTAGACTGGAGACTGGACATGTAAAGTTTGCATATAATATATTCAAAATGACGTATAATTGGTTGTGCAAAATATTAGCTATGAATGAAAGACGCCTTCCCTTTCTATGTTTCAAACGTCAACTCCAACTTATGAATGAATCGGGCAATTCGAAGTTTAATTGGTTGGCACAAGTCAAACAACTCTTCATTATAACCGACTCTCTTGAAATATGGGATAATTTGAATAGTAATTTGTTGGAAAAAAATTATATTTAAAAAGTACTATGAAAAATTGCATGCTGACGATATTTTACTGATGCAGCGTTGTTCCTTTTTGTCTTTATATTCATCATTCACTATAACTAAGCAGCCAAGTAATTATTTATTGTTAAAATTACCCATACAGATCACCAGTACAATTGCCCAGCTTCGACTGAGTAATATACACAGGTTACGTTTCACTTACAGAGTGATGTCGTACACAGTTGATCCAAATCAGGTATGTACTGCCTGTAATCACTTAGTAAATGAAACCTTATCCCATTTACTATTTGACTGTCCAATATATACGACTATGAAACCGAAGCTTGACTGTTACTTGAGCCTGGATTTCTTTATTAATGCCCTTGATAATTTAAACACATTGAATGATAAAATTATCTTGAGATCTTGACTACTTTATATGCCTACCCCCACCACGCAAACCGGCAGATTAGTATACTGTTGTTATCAGAGGCACTTGGGGCATACGTGGTATGAATATCTGATGACGCGCTCGAGAATGCCCAAGTAACTTTTTTTTAACATTTTTGAAAAACCGTACATGCCATACCAACCGCTAAAATGGTTTTTACCATACGAGCTTTTCTTTTCGAAATCACTTTATCTTTCGATTTTAATAGGTCTCGACGGCGCTCGAGAATGTCGCCATTTAGCGACCTCGCCTCCCTAACAATGGGAATATGGGAAATGTCTTAAGTCATAAAAAAACTATAGTTACTATACTACAGATAGAGACAACAAGCCAGCTAGGAACCCAGCAACATCTAAAAGAGAAAGATAGAAGTTGGAAACTTAGGCTGTCTTTCGTTAGAGCCGCATATGCTATAAACATAGACAAAGACTGAGAAACCTCTGATCGTCTGTCCCTTTTCATCTCACCGAAATTCAGACGGACATGATACGGGCTTTGGTAACGCTGTGATTAAATGATATGTCTTCATTCCATTTGTTTCAGCTTTTCTTGCAGGGCACTATGGTAGCATTATCGGGAACTATAAGAGATCTTGACGTAGGTTCGTAGGTTCACTGATTTGTTTTTTGGTCACGTATTACTTTGTGAATATTCGATTTTCCCACTACAGTAATCAGTTCACATTTTTCTATAATGCTGTGAATATTGTTTCGCAATTGGACTTCCTCCTTTGGAACTTTTTGTAAGGCCGGAGGCGGTGATGGCAATAGAGGAGTTCAGTCTAAGGTCAGTGTGGCCAACAAAAAGTGGTTTTTCTGACAAGAATGACAGTTAATGTCTACCCCTTAAAACATAAGATTTTTGCATGTTTTTCATCATTGCGAACATCTATATTGCTTTATTAAAATAATGAATACACCCCCGAAGCGTAAATTTTTAATTTAATTTTAATTTCATTTAAAATGACTTTTTAGCTGAATACACAGCACATCGGTGGCCAAAAATTCCAGGAACTCTTGCCATGTCACCATTTAATTTCTGTTATTCTGTCACTGGTTATGTCAAACGTCAGTTATATTTATTTTTGTTGATATTCGCTTAATTGTGTATGTCCATTTCGCTTAGATTTTTGTAGCATTTCCAGTTAGGTGTATCTCTATTCTTCTAATTACTTTTTCCACTGACATCTGACATAACACTAGTGACAGATAACAGAAATGAAATGGTGACATGCCAAGAGTTCCTAGAATTTTTGGCCACCGATGTGCTGTGTATTCAGCTGAAAAGTCATTTTAAATTCCAAGATTTACGCTTCGGGGGTTACGCTTCGCAATATAGATGTTCGCAATGATAAAAAACATGCAAAAATCATGCAAATGTTTTGAGGGGTAGACATTAACTGTCATTCTTGTCAAAAAAAAAACACTTTTTGTTGGCCACACTGACCTTCGGCTGAACTCCTCTATTCTTAGGCTGAAATCGGAAGACCTATAGTCCCCGAACAATGTTCGAGAAGGACACATTGATATAACTGGTACAATACTAGATGAACACATATTTCACATGAGCTTTGGTAGCATGACACCGGAGAACATATTCACTGAGCGAGTGAATATCATCATCTCATCCAGGGAACAAGTGATTCTGGAGAAATCATCTGGTTGACCGATGGATCCGGAACAAACCATGGCACTGGGGCTGGTATAAGTGGACCTAAGGAGAAACTGTCTCTTAGCCTTGGTCGATACGCAACTGTGTTTCAAGCTGAGACGATTGCCGCTATAGCCTGCATTGATGAAAATATCAGAAGAGGATATACCGGTCAAAAAATTGAAATATTCACTGACAGCCAGGCTCTGCTTAAAGATATCAGCAGTCCAACAACTAGGTCTAAATTGGTGAAAAATCCCTTAACACGCTGGCAAGATACAACAAAGTGTCTCTAATATGGGTGCTGGCACATGGGGGGATTGCAGGGAATGAAATGGCAGACCAGCTAGCTAAAGAAAGCTCTAAGGGAGCCTTCACAAGTCCGGAACCTTTTTATGGAATCACAAAGGATTACATAAGAGGGGAAGTCGGAAACTTGCTAGTTAAGGAACACCAACTCAAATGGAGGCTGACTCAAGGACATCTCCATACTAAGAGTCTACTGAATAAGTTAGGCAAGGAACTATCGTCCAGGCTGTTGAAACTGGGTAAGAGAAATTTGGAGACAGTTATAGACCTGGTAACTGGACACTGTACCCTGAGGAAGCATCTGCACAGGATGGGCAAAGTTAGTGAACCTATGTGCGGAAAATGTGAACTCTAGGATGAAACACCTACTCACATACTCTGCTTCTGTGAGAACCTACAAGGACTCAGACGGAAGCACTTTGGAGTGGAAATACCACAACCATCACAACTACTGAAGATTCCTCCAGATAATTTGGTGTATAGTGCACGAAGCTTCTGGAATGGAAGTAGGTAAGTAGATAGCATTGGCAATGGTACAAAGATTCAGTTCAAGTGCCTGGGCTGTTGAACCAACCCAATGAATGAAACTGTTTCGCAAAAAGTAGAAGAAGGCAAGTTTAACGAGAAGCTAATTATTTTGTACTTATAGCTGAGCCATACAAACGTGCTCTGAAATCTCTTTCAAACACTCGCGATGGATACTTCTTCCCCTTGACGGTATCTAAAACTAAGACGTTATTTTAACAGGATAGTTCTCTGCAATTACTCCAGCGTAGCATAGCATACGGTACGGTTGGATTCATGGTTCAAGAATTTACGTTCTAGCAAGTTTATCGTGATAGGTTGTTTCTGTTTCTGTGTATTGTTGATAGACATATTTTATCCATGTAGTTCTATACAATTTTAGTCTTTAGCTCTTAAATTAGCTCTTCTTTTTATGTGTACCACTTACAAGTAATCCAATTACTTTGTGTTTATTTAATTTTTTTGTTTTAAATTATTGTTACATTGCTCAAAAAGTATCATAAATAAACGCCACTACTACTAAAAAACGTTTTATAAACTATTACCTAATTTATGAAATTATTGTTAAAATCGGTCATTTGTGATATTGAGTATTCTATTCTTTGCTTTATAGTTTTAATATTTTCCTGGTAGTTTTTTAAATTAATTCGAAATCTTGCCTACTTAGAAATCCATTATTTAATTACTTTTTTAATAATTTCTATTGTATCACTTGTCCTTTCGTAAAAAGAATAAAATGTATTTAATCTCGCGTGCTTGTGTCAGAAATAATAGCACGTGTTTTCTGTTTTTAAATGCAATCATTAGTTTGATCTGAAGATAATAATTAAATATAAATGGTACATACATAATTTCTGAATTCAAATATGAGAATAATTAAAAATGTAGGTGAGTAATTGTTTTAAAATATGAAGTAATTAAGGACACAGCAACAAATGAATGAGTAGGTACTTTAAACAATTATTATATTCGGAATCCTTGAAAATCACTTTTTGCTATAGAAATGTAAATTAATAAGTATAATTATATTTTGATTATTATCGTTTTTCTCACGTTCTTAGCCGTAAGTGCATTGAATGCAAATACAACCCAACAGAAATATATTATTAAGCTGTGGTCTACTCGACCTTGAGTAAAGTAATACTCTTTTTTTATTGCGGCAATTGTGGCTATAGTACTTCCTATTCAGTTAAATTTTTTTTATCTCAAAGATACATTCTAACAATTGTATCCCATTTGTTTTCCCCTATTTGTAGGTAATTAATTCATTACTTGTACAGTTTTAAATATTTTCCTACAACCATTATGCAAAACACGCTTTTCTACACAAATTTTTATACGCAAAGCAGGCCTTTTCTCAATTTTTTTGATAACCATTGGAAAAGTAATGCGAAAAGTACACGCTATGGCACTTTTCCGCACCGAAATGTCAAACAAAGCTATCTATGACCTGTCAACTTTTTTGACAATTCAACCTAATAGTGAATTTCTGTACAATTTTTAAATTTAAACCAAATGTAAGCAAACTATCTATTTCATTTTTTATTTTAATTTATTAATTATAAAAACATTAACCTATTAAGCATTATTTTAGGAATCAAAATAATTTATCTTTTGAGTTGTCCAATTCGGACATTGAAAACACTTCTCCAGATATTATCGAAAAGGCTCGAACTGCAACCGAAAATTTGTTACCTGAGGTTTCAATACAAAATTGTTGAAATTTTACAATTAATTATACATTCAACTGATTTTCCTATTTATTTTCATATTGTAAGATCTTTCTGTTCAAAGCTTGAATAAAATAACTATAAATTACTCTATTTCTTTCGTTAATAAATGTGGTAGTAGAAAAAATATTGTGTAAAACTTATACGCAAATCACTTTTCCCCCTCGCTAGATCTACACTCGTGGGAAAAGTGACGCTTTGCGCACTAGTTGTACAAAGTATTATTTCCAAATAGTTTTTTTTTCAATTAAAATTTCTAACTACAGACTCAAATTAGAAAAACAGTCATTTGTATAGTTTGTCTCAAAGTATACTTTGGCAAGTTTATCTGAAACCGTGAAAGGAATGCAGTCGA
>CAJUYH010011498.1:0-10991 GCA_910591685.1 Galerucella tenella | reverse complement strand
TCCAGATCCGGTGGTAAACGCTGTCTTTTCTTTATCGGCTGGATCCATCTCTACCTGCCAATATCCAGACTTCAGGTACAAGGTAGAAAACAATTTGCTACCGGCCAGCGTATCCAGAGTATCGTCGATTCTCGGTAGAGGATAGCTATCTTTCTTTGTAACATTGTTCAATTGCCGGTAGTCCACGCAAAACCTCGTGGTTCCATCCTTTTTCTTTACCAGAACTACCGGAGAGACCCAAGGGCTGGTAGAAGGTTCTATTACCTTGTCCTCTTCCATCTCGCGAACAATTCTCTCCGCTTCCTCTCTTTTGGCCTGTGGTAGCCGTCGAGCCGATTGTCTTATCGGTTTAGCGTCGCCGGTGTCAATTTTGTGTTTGACAGCAGATGTTCTTCCTGTATTTCCTCCTTTTGGTACAAAAAGAGATCGGTATTGTAGCAAGAGTTCTCTGATTTTTTTCTTCTCTTGCAGGCTAAGGGATTGTCCAGCCACTGCTATCATTTGTTCAAATTTATTGTTGGCATCATTGGAAGTTTTTGTTTGATGAATTATTGACGCCACTGGTACGCAAGTTCCAATTTTGGTCTCCTTCTTTATAGTTATGGGATGGTCATTTACATTTATAATGCGTACAGGTATTTCTTCGGCAGCCATAACTAACCCTTTTCCTACCAGGATTCCTCGACCAACCTCTTTATCATGATTCCATGATTCCATCATGACCGGTGTTCCTTCTTCGACGGTTCCTTGTAGCCTTGCCACAGTGAAAAATTCACTCCTTGCGGGTACAACTGTATCCTCCTGTACGGCTACCTCAACAGTCTTATCCTCGTGTGGGTGAAGGAATACTTCCTCAGAACCTACTCTAATCACTCGGTTCTTGAAATCTAGCTGGAAGCCATGTAGGTTCATAATGTCCATTCCGAGTATTATGTCCTCTTCGATATCAGCGACAACGACAGTGTGGGTGAACTTCTCTGCGCCAATTCCCAATTGCACCGGTAGTTCTCCATGGACATTGGCGCTTTCACCTGTGGCAGTCCTGAGTCGCAGTCTCGTCGGTAAAAGTCTTTTCCGGGTGTTGACAGTCTCGGGGCGAATAATAGTCCTCGTTGCTCCAGTGTCCACCAATAGTGTATACTTCCTACCATTAACTTCACCATCCACGTCTACACTATCATCGCGACATTTCAGAGAGGCTATTAGAATGAGAAGGTCTTTGGAAGGTCTTCGGGTCGAAGCTGCCCTCTGAAGGTCGACCCTTCCTAGTTTTCCTGCTGGGCGTCTTTGTTTGTTGCAGTTCTCGGTCGCTTGCACGAACTGCGTACATGTCCCTTTTCTCCACAATTCCAGCATCTCACAGTTTTCGATTTTCCATGTGAGATGCTTTTCATCATGTTGACGATCTGGTCAAGCTTGTTCTCCACTTTTTCGTCTGCTACAGCCCTCACCTTGCCGTATACTCCGGAAGCCTGTGTAGCTGCTTCGTACTCCAAGGCTGCAGAGAGTACGTCGACCAGTGTCTTGTGCCGAGCCAAGCGTAGAGTTCTCTGCATTTCATGGTCACGAACTCCGTCGATGAATGTCTGTACCCCTAAACATTCCATGACATTCTCTGGTGCCGATGGATAGGCAAACCGCACCAACCTCGCAATGTCTGCTTCGAATTCTTGCAGAGTTTCGTCGCGTTTCTGTTTGCGGTTTTTCAGCTGCGACTGGTACAGATGCTCCAAGTGTTCCAGGCCATATCTCATGTTCAATCGCTTTTTGAGTTGTTCAAAATCTTCGGTCTCTTCCACTGGAATGGTCTGGAGGATATCCATGGCGTCTCCTCTAAGGGCAAGAGTTAAATTCAACGCTTTTTCTTTCTCACTCCAGTTGTTTGCCTTTGATACCGCCTCGAATTGCTTAAGATAGTTCGGCCATGACGTTTTACCATCGAATGTTGGTAGTTTCACTCGGCTGTTAATATCGTTTTCCCTTTTCGGTTCAACTCTACTTTCTCTGCCAGTTCGTCGTTGTTCGGGGCTTGCCTAGTTGTAATATCCGGGTGATGACTAGTCTTCCTTTCGATTTCTTTGATTTTTTGTTCCATTTCTTGCCCCATTCTTTTAATCTTTTCTTCCACGGCAGAAATTTCATTTTTTATATCCGTCGAAATTTTATTTTCCATGTCCGACATTTTATTTTCTATGTCCGCCGAAAGTTTACTTTCCATGGATGAAATTTCGTTTTTATAGTAGAAATCTTTTCGTCCATGGAGGAAATGTTAGCAGAAATATCATTCTTCATGGTAGAAATCTTCTCGTCCATAGAAGAGATGTTAGCAGAAATATCGTCCTTCATGGAAGAAATCTTCTCGTCCATATTAGCAGAAATATCGTCCTTCATGGTAGATATTGACGAGATTATGGTGGAGGACTCGTCATTGAATAAGAATGTTTCTGGATCCAAGTCTTCACTTTCCAGTGCTATTTTCAGTCTTTCAACTAATTCACTTTTCTTTCCGGACGTTTCCAGCTCGCGATTTTCTAATTCTACTTTTAGTTCCGTCACTTTCAGGTCACATAGTCTCTTAGCCATTTTCAAGTAATTATTTATTTATATTATCCCACTTCTGACACCAATGTAACGTTTATTCTAATCTATATTTACAAATTAATGTATATCTACAGATTTATATTCATATACAGTCCTTATTTAATAATTTATATGTCACACTAAACACACACTAACTATAATTTATATGAGAGTCACTTAATAAAAACTTTATCGAGGCGCGATTGCTTTCTTTCAGTATCGACACTAACTGACTAACTAACTCCGCTGCGATGCTCGTCGCCTATTTATACTCGCACGCATGTAGTTCTAGAAACTTCTCGAAGTTGAAGTTTTGGTGGATGCGCCGGGTTTTTCTAGATGTTACGTTTTCCAGATCATTCTTGAAAATACGGCGGAGGAGCCATAGTCGTATTATATGGGAATTTCACTGGGGGCACTAATTGAGCACATTAATGCAGCAGCTCGCGTAACAATAGTGACAAAAAGAGTATCTAAAACTGGTTGTTCACATCGTTCATACCGTTCAGTAGTTTATGATGTATCAATGCAGCTTGGCTAATTTTAAGTTTTTCACTAGGAAGTAAAATAATCAAAGGTTTCATGATAAATGGATTCACATCTGGTGAATGTCCCCAATGATTTTCAAATTCTGTTCTCAATAGAATGGAATGGGATATGAGTGTACGGACCAGAAAGTAAAAGCAGAAATTCAAGGCTGAGGATTATCCCCATCTCAGACAGTCACGCAGACAGTTCTTTAATAATCAGTTCTAAAGTGGTGAGGGAATGCTTACGGAAACTCAATGAACTAGGCGAGAACAACATTGTCACACTATTGTGGATTCCGGAGTAGAGGGAAATGAAATACCAGATGGCCTAGCAAAGAGAAGAAATCTTCTTGGGAACGGAAACCATTTGTGATATCAGCTCTAATGTAATATGTGAAAAAATAGGCAACGCCGAAAAGAGGAGAAGATTTGAATACTGTGAAAATCTAGTAGGGTTTAGGTTTAGATAATCAAAGATATACTCCTGGAAAATTACAGCCAGTTGGGAACAAATGAATTCCTGAGCTAGAGCCTGCAGATATCCTAAAATTCTTTTGAAAATAGGTATAATAGAGCTACTGGTCTCCGATATTTTCCTCAGAAACTAAGTAGAAGATAGGAGCACAATCCTTTAGGTTATAACTCCAATATACATACATATACATACAAATGTCAAAAAAAATTTCACCCAAATGAGTGAGTACCATTGAACTTTTGGATAGGACGAGTATTTATAAAAATGCAACTTAAAAAAAGTAGCCCAGTGAAAATTTGTTCAATTCGCACCACCTTAAGACAATTTCAAAATTTTTTAAAACTCACATTAAATCAGATTCCAATCAAAGCGTTAAAAATATGTTCCATATGCATCAATAGAGAGATATCGCAAGCTATTTTTTGTCTCCGCTAATAAGGAAAAACGTAATTTTGAGATATAAGCATGCGCACTTTCATCACAGGTACACCAGCCAAATAAGAAACGAAAGCCGGCGTAAATCCTTTGATGTTTTGGGGGCAAAATTTCGTGATCTTCAAACTGACGTTGACAGATAACGGATCAAGTTACACCACAGAATACACCAGCCAAACAAGAAGCGAAAGCCGGCGTAAATCCTTTGATCTTTTGGGAGCAAAATTTCGTGACGTTCAAACTGACGTTGACAGATAACGGATCGAGTTACACTGAGAAAATTGTTAAAAAATGTAAATTAAATGTTAACTACACGCAAAAAAGTGAAACCAAAGAATCTCAAATAATAATTGTTTATTTTTATGACTTGTTTCGACAAAGTTTTAATTGTTAAACTCAATTTATGAATTGATAAAGTTAATTTAACAGTAAATTATGAAATCAAACAATTTTATTTTGTTAAATCTACATTATATTTAACCTTAAAGTTGTGACGCGTTTCGCTAACACAGTAGCTTTTTCAAACGAATGGAGGTATAATACTACTGTGTTAGCCAAACGCGTCACAATTTTAAGGTTGAATATAATGTAGATTTAACAGAATAAAATTGTTTGATATCATAATTTACTATGGATCTACATCAAGTAAAAGCCTCATCTATTCAATTTTTAATTTAACAGCTCAACAAATATTGTGAAAAATATATGAATATAAGTTTTAGCTTCTGTTTTTGGAGTACGATCCATTATTAAAAATAATTAGCTATTATTTATCCAAATGATTCTCATTTTCTATATTGTTATCGAAATTATATGTGTAAGTATGTTTTTATGTAGCACTATATGTAGGATAGGGTGAGTTTAAAAACAATACAATAATAATAGATTATAATAATATATTTATAATATCAGTTTACAATAGAAATAATTTCAGTAAATGATGATAAAATATTACAATAAGTATGGTGCTTGAATATAAAATTTTAATTATTTATATATTTAAAAGTTACACTTCACCAGATTCTGAATTAAATTCTACACCCACAGAAAATGTACTGACATCTGTGACAACGAAGTTATGAAAAAGAAACGACAGTAAACTTTTCTCCATAGATATCGAAGTTTTGTTGTGTTTTTCAATTATTCATCCATCACTTGAATGACAGCCACGAATTGCACAAGTTTTTGGCGCCATAACTAATAAATGTAATTTTGTAAGCGAATTTTATCGTTCAAAACACAAAAAATATGTAAATAATCAAAAAGCTTACTACAAAGTAAATCTTTGGTAAACAATATAATCACATGTCATTGACAGATAACCCTTCTTAAAATGGCGACTGTCAGACTCAGAAAATGAATTGTAAAATAGCACAAGCTTCGCTTCTTCTTGGGATGGTATATTCTGTACTTTTATCCATACGTCAATATCGTTTAGCGTGTTCGGTATTTAGGGCGAAATAAAGGCACATTATTTATGGGATGGAACACACATGAATTAAAAAAAAACGTTAGATTGAATATATTTAAAAAAATAAATTATAACCCATTTATTTCTATGAGAATATTTTCAATTAATCAGTGTGTTTAAATGTTATCTATAGTCTATAGGGGGTCGACAATGTAATTGCAAAATAAATCCTGGTATATTTCCCGGCTAAAAGTAAGTTTCACCAATTGTAGATGGCGGGACAGGCAGTCTTCTTCGATTTTTCTTTATTACCGATCGATATCGATTGAGAATTTGAGAAGTTAATAACCTCATTTGCTTTTGCATCTTGTAGTGTTTATTGTTTATATTAGGTTTTTCGTTTTTGCTTCAAGTGTATGGTATAGTTTATGTGGAATTAGTTCGAGGACTCTTTAAAGTGATTAGACAATATTAATATTTTTGTGGATTTGATATACTCAAGTGCAATCAGGTGCAATCAGGCAAGTAGAAAACAAGAAAAAAAGTTGACCCCAAAAATTAACTTTTCTGTGTTTAATTAACAGATTATTTATATCAAATCCTTTTGTACTCTGCCTTATTTTAAAAAATAAAATTTTATTAGTAAATATACCATCATTATTAATAATCCCCACATAATTCCTCTAATTCACGAAACATCTTTAACGTTTAGCCAACCGATAAGAAAAAGATCATAGAAAGTCGTTATTATTTGATGTAAGTATTTAACGGTTCATTAAAAGTTGAAGTTGCTTTGTGAATAACTTCAAAAAATATAAAAATAAACTTGTAAACACAGATCATATGGCTTGTAAACATGCGTTATGCAACCACCATAACAAATAAAGACAATCACCATTAATAGGTGGCGCAAAAAGACGTTACATGTTTATTTACGTTGCTTGCCGCTTCTTCCTTGGGTGTGTTCTGTGGTCTATAGTTTAGATATGTTACGGTAAAAGTACCAACCCTGTATACAGACCATAATCAATGCTACAAACCAAAGAAGAAACAAGTAAAACAACCATAGGTGACTAAAATACGAAAATGATTGATATCGTTCAATTACGCATGATTAGTCGCACTGAGCACAGTTTTAGTTATGAGAATTTAATACAAATCGATATTAAGACACTGTGACATTAAGAAAACTTTAAAAATAAATCATTTTGTACGTCTATTCAAAGTTCCAAAATCCCGCTCATCACTTCTTGCATCTACGTCTCTGCATAAGCTCTATCAAAATTTAAGGAATTATCGTTCCTTACTTTGATGTCTGAATGTAGCAGGATAATGAGGACATCTTTACATTCAAGTCTTATTGTTAGTCGCATTGTTATGCCCTTCTTAAGAGCAATTACATAATGATAAAAATAATGAGCAAAAACAGTTTGTAGATATATTTTAAAATGGAAAACGGAGGTTGTTTCTGTTTTTTTTTCTCAAAAATGTTAATAGAGAATTATTCTTTATTAATTTACTTATTAGAATTCCATATTCAGTTTATATATGTAAATGGACCAACAATAAAAGTAAGAAATACGTAAGCCACTATAGAGCTTTGAAGAAAAAAACATTTTCAAATGGGAAATAGGATAACCAGTAGGTATCTTGGAAACGCTAACACGCAACACTTTTTCCATGAAAGGTATTTATAAAATGAAAATACAGGATTCGTAATGTTGTAATCAATTTCGATTCTTTGGGGTTTTGTTTTGTGTAGCTTTTAACTTGTTTCATTCCATATGATACAGAGACTTTTTTTTAAATTATACACATGCAAATATTACGGGGTTGGGATAAAGTATGGTACCAAGTTTGTAAATATCTTTTAAACGAAAAGAACGATATTTATGAAAATTTGCAGGTAAGTGCAATGGAACAAAATGCATCTGATATAAATTTTTTTGTTAATAATATACTTCCGATTTAACCGGAGATGCCATCAACTTCTTTGATTAAAATGGGACACCCTATATATTTTTAAAGATTTTGGAAGAGCTTGTTATTTTGAATTCATACATACTGAGTTTAGTGTGAAAAAAATTTGTAAAAACGAGGAAAAACTCACTGTTAGTTGTACAATACGTTTTAGAATAATGGGAAACAAAATTACTTCAAATGTTCAAAATGCTCGCCGTTTACTTGCTGACAATATGCCAATGGGCCTATTAACAAATTCTTGAGTCACTCTTTCCAAGACTTCCCAACGTATTAGCTCACATTCATCAATAATTATTTGTCTCAATTCCTGTAAGTTTGTTGGTCGTCTAACGTAAACACGTGATTTTAGATAACCCCGAAGAAAAAAATCTAGCGTGCTAGGGTCCGGAGAACGAGCAGGCCACTCACTCTATGAATCCTCTACGTCCAATCCATCGATTTGGAAAATTCGCATACAGAAAATCCCTAACCCGTCTATCATAGTGGGGGGTGCTCCATCTTGTTGAAACCAAACATTTTGTGGTAATTGCCCATTCTGTTGAAGCGCAGGAATAATTTTGTTATTTAGTAGATCCAAATACTTGTAACCATTCAAGTTTCCGTCGATAAAAAATGGGCCTATATGGCCCATATGGCGATTAACTGTTCCATTTAAACAAAAAGTTGCCTCATCGGAAAAAACTATCTTGAAAGCAAAATTTTCGTCTACATTACAGATGTCCATTAGCCGTTCGCAAAATTCCAGCCGTCGGTCAAAATCATCGTCTGACAATTCTTGAACCAACTGTACCTTATACGGATGATACTTTTCACTTTTTAATATTTTTCCTACAGAACGTCGACTGATACCGTGGTTTAGTGCCAAATTTGTGGTGGGAGTTTGAGGTGATTATTCTAAATCGATTGCAATATTTTGTTTAACAGTTTCGATCGTTGCAGTCCGCGGTCTTCCAGGTTTTAGCAAAGTTTTTACCATCCCAGTTGTATTAAAACGTTGTAATGTTTTAGTCACTGTTGAGCGTGATATAGGAATTTTCTCCGGATGCAAATTATTAAAAATATGACACACTTCTACATTCCTTCTGTAACAGCAAACGCCAATATTTCGTTCTAAAGCTCTATGTATTCAAAGTTTATCATGGCTCTTCACTAATTGCAAACTTTCCCTTCATTCCATTCTGTCCTGGATCTTTTCCCGACAGTCTATAATTTCCATTTTTTCTCTCTCTATTTGGTCCATCCATCTATATTTCGGCTTTTCTTTGAGTCTATTTGTAGCTGGTGTCCATTCTGTTAAAATATTTACATTATCACCTTCTTTCATCGTTTTGATATGTCCAATTCATCTTATTCTGGATTCTCCCATTACTTTTTCTATATTCTCAGTTTCTAGTATTTCTTTCCATTTCCAAATTTATCAATATCTCACATTGTACCTCATTTCATGTCTTTATACATTTCCCTAATAATTTTTCTTACGAATATTCTTAACTCTTTTCCATCTCCGCTTGTCATTGCTGTAGTTGCATAAGTCCACTATTGGTCTTATTGCTGTTTTTTATCTATATCCTCAAATCTGTGATTCTCTTGATCGTTTTGTTCTGCATTAGAGGTTTATTTTTATATGTATGTATGCTGGATATTCTGCCTATATAGGTACGTCGTGCATTTTCATCTATTTTTCTATTTAGATAGTACTTACATGTATTTTTTTTCTCAATAATATCATGCAAATATAACAGCTTGATTATGTCTATAAAGATAATAAGATATTTGATTGAACTCTTATCAGAAATAAAACTTCCCAAGTTTTAAGTATACCAAAACCAATTTCCTTTGTGAATTATTGTTTTAACGAAAACGATAACATTTAATTTACCACCCTAATAACTACTTGTTGTTTACCAGAGTCCTTATAATAGACTGACCGTTGGTTATATTGACCATATACATAAGTTGTATCTAACGACTCGAACCACCTGCTAGGTATGCCCACTCACTGGGATATCATCATCAGGAAACAGATGATTTACTTTATTTTATTAATATGTGGTTCTTATAAATAAGTGTTCTGTTTTTTGTTGGTAATGATCGTTTGTCTTGACTTCCATTGATGGACTACTTTTTTTCTGATAGTTAAATTATTATTATACGAGGGTTCTCTTTTTTTATAGGTATAGAGCTAAAAAAGAACAGTAGATAATTTTCAAACGCTATTGTTTTTCAAAGTATTATCCACAAAGAGAAATGTAATTTTTCATCGTTTGGAACCAATTCTGGAAGCAGTTATTCCACTAGCTTGTTGGTACATTCAAAATAGAGTTTTTGTTGATTACATCTTTTAGGGACTGCAACCTTTGACTGCTCAGTACCTACATTCTCAATTTTTGGAAAAGTAGGAAAGTTGTCTTTAAGGGTTGGTTCTTCGAAACTCAGCAATCACTTCCGGCAAACAAATCAATATATATCAATCAGAGCTCTTCGATCTTGCATTTGGTTCATCTCGGAACACCCACCTGACGTTTATTTTCGGGTTAGTAAGAGTAAATCAAGAACTCAGCACCCATGACAATACGGTATATATTTTTTAAGTTTCCTGCGTCTTGCCGGTTTCGAGTGTTTTGACACCAATTGATTCTAATTGATTTCAACGAGAAAATAATTTTTCTACAAATGATTCTACACGTAATTTTTTTCAATTGTAAACTTTGAAATGCCAAATGATGCTCCGATTTCACGATAGGTATGTAATTATGTCAGCCTAGCTTCTTTACTAAACAGCGCCGTTCAACTAGTGGCATAATAGTATATTATACACCAAGGTGGTGAAGACTATTATTATTGACCGAGCACAAGACTATTTCGCGAGGGGCTTTGCCCCGAGCGGAATAAGCTGCGAGGCTTATGAATGTCTTCAACACCATGATGTATATACAATTTTTTCCACTACTAGCCAAATATTTAAGACAAAAATTTAAAATAATTCACAAACGCACCACGAGAAGCGTAAACTCCGTCGTCTGACTGACAAGTACACTGTCAGTTTTCGATATATTATGAACGTACTCGTTATGTCATCAGTCATTTTTGGTTGAGCGCGAATTTTAAACTAATGATATATTTATTCAAATAATTATATCTTGATAGGTACTTTCAAGCAGCAAATATGCTAAAGACAATCTTCTGGGTATATAAAATTGTGTTGCACAAGTTTTTTGTTGAACTACTATCCCTGAATTCTCAAAATATTTGATTTTGTCCATTATTGTTATTGACCTAGGTTAATAATAGAAAATTATTTACCACTATTAATAAAGAAATTGAACTTCTCAGTTGGCTAGAAGGAGGAATAATTGTCAACTTCACAACTAGTAGTGGAAAAATGATATTAAGCCATTTCAGCCTGTTCATTTCAATTTAGTTCCAATTTCTGGCACCTAGCACCGAAGCTCTCCAAACTGTTAATATGGTGTAGGCAAATAACTAATTTGATAGTGTTTTCCATAGTTTGAAGAAAAATAGTACACTGGAAGAGTGTAGTGACAATAATAATGTTCAAAATCATAACCTTATTTTT
>CAJUYH010011497.1:0-10992 GCA_910591685.1 Galerucella tenella | reverse complement strand
AGTTGCAGCAGTATTAGCAGGCACACAGGTATTAATAATTTGCCTAATTTTATTGTTCGTAGACTTACGTGGACAAAACTATTTATTTTGGCTACTTACACACCGCAATAATTGATTGAAAAATGAATAAGTGGAGATACCACTAGTATATTTGACGCTGTCATAGTGACAATTGCAGTGTGGCATATGGGATTTTTTATATATCAATTAAATTGTAGAAAATATTTTTTCTTTTTTGTGTTTTTGTCTATTAAATATGCTTATTGAACAGCTATGTTGGAATATTCTTCAGAACTTATAATGTGTTGAGACAATCAAATCTGTTGGACAAATATAAGTCAATTCTGATATATATAAAAAGTCACTGTCATATAATATAATTGTAAGTCGTCTTTAAAAATAAAATAAAGCTTGTTCGCTTTTATCGTTTTTTAATTAAAGAAATACTTCTATGGAACACTGCTCAACTTAACAGGTTATGGGCCCAGAATAACCAAACACACATAGAAGGTTGGATGAACTAAAAAAATTTGTAAGTGGCGGCACAAAGTGAAGAAATAAATGGCAGGTATAAGCAGTGAAAAAATTGAAATAAAAGCATTTGATGGTAAAGACTCCGATCATTGGAAATTTCGAATGGAAATTATACTAGATCAAAATAACGTAAAAATTTGTATCGAAAAAGAAAATGAACTATACAATGAAGCATTTGAGAAACTCGACAAACAATGCAAATCAATAATTGTGCAATGCATTTCAAACTCGCATCTTGAGTACGTGAAAGACAAGAAAACGGCGTTTCATATGTGGAAATCGTTAGAGTCAGTCTTTCAAAGAAAAGGCATAGCTAGCCAACTATATTTGAGAAAAAAACTGCTCACTATGAAACTAGTAGCAGGAGATTCACTCGAATCCCATTTCATAAAATTTGAAGAAACTATAAGAGAACTCAAGTCTGTAGGTGCTACTCTTGAGGAAACAGACGTAGTGTGCCACCTTCTTCTGACGTTACCAGGGAGTTATGATACAATCGTAACTGCATTAGAAACTTTGGATTCTTCAAAATTGAAATTAGATTTTGTTAAAGCTAAGTTATTAGATCATGAAATGAAGAAAACTGGTACACAAACAAACAACCATTTATACGACACGCCAGTGGCTTATACAAGCAATTATAAACAAAATTACACTCAGAAAAGAGGTCAAAACGTTAATGCAAAGGAATTTAACCAGAAAACATGTTCAAATAATGGAAAAAAGAATGTTATATGTCATAATTGCAGAAAACCAGGACATACGAGGAACCAATGTTGGTTTAAGAAGCAAGTAAATCAGACTATGGAAAGAGGAACAGAAGAAAGTGACAACATAGCGTTTACAGCTTCTGGAACAGCTTTGAACACTACTTGTAATAATGACACAGTTAAATGGTATATAGACTCGGGCGCAACAGACCATCTGGTAAATGATATAAGTATTTTCTCAAAAGTATGTAAACTTGAACAGAACATCTTCATCAATGTAGCCAAAGCTAATGAAACTTTAAAATGTACACATGTAGGTAGCATTGATGTGTTTTTGCAAACTGGCGAAACTGCACAGATTAAAAATGTTTTATATGTTAAAAATTCAGCTCACAACTTATTATCTGTTAAAAAGTTGGAAAGTGCAGGTCTAAAAATTATTTTCAAAGAAGGTAATGTTTTCATTTACAAAAATAATAAACTTATTGCCAAGGGAATTGAAAACAAAAATTTATACATCTTGGAATTTGAATTAAACAAAATGGAAACTAACTTATGTGAAAACAATACTAATTTCAATTTATGGCACAGTAGGTTAGGTCACTTATCTAAAAATAATATGTTAAAACTCTCTCAAATAGCTGATGGCTTAAATTTAAATAAAATTCCACATGATACTGATAAATGTGAGATATGTATACAGAGCAAAAGTATGAGGTTACCTTTTCAAACAAAAAATAATAAGAGAAGTGAAAGAGTACTTGAATTGGTACACAGTGATGTTTGTGGTCCAATTACCCCTTCCACTTTTGACAATAAAAATTACCTTGTATCATTTATAGATGATTATACACATTTTGCTATGGTTTATTTAATTGAAAGAAAAAGTGAGGTTTTAGAATGTTTTAAAGATTTTGAGGCACTGGTTACCAGTCAATTTAATAAGAAAATTCATTCTCTTTGTAGCGATAATGGTGGTGAATATTGTTCTCAACAATTTTCAAGTTTTTGCAGGGCCAAAGGTATCAAACACAAGTTTACCATTCCTTATAACCCACAGTTAAATGGAACTGCTGAAAGATTCAATCGCACACTGTTAGAAAAAGCTAGGGCAATGATTCTAGAGTCAAAACTATCGAAGGAAATGTGGGGTGAAGCAGTGCTTTGTGGTACATACATCATAAATCGGAGTCCAACTTCTGCTTTAGATAACAAAACTCCAGCCGAAGCTTTCTTTGGAAAAAAGCCCAATCTGGAAAATTTAAAAATCTTTGGAAGTTTAGCCTATAATCACATTCCAAAAGAAAAACAAAATGGAAAATTTGAGTCTAAGGCTGATACTACTATTATGGTAGGGTACACACATAATGGCTATCGCTTGTGGAATCCGTTTAAAAGAAAAATAGTCGTTGGTAGGAATGTAATATTTAATGAGAAGAAAAATATTCACAACATTGAAAATTACTCTTCAGAAACTGAGAAAGATACACTTGTTGAAGTGGAAATACAAAAAGGAAATGGTGAATCAATAGAAACGGTACAGGAAGAAATTGAAGAGATTGAACTTGATGAAAATATGATTGAAGGAGATGAAGACAATGAAGAAACTCACAGGAAAAGTACTAGAAGAAAACAAAAACCACAATACTTGAATGACTACCTAGATGAACATGAAATAGAACATTTAGCATTAAATGCTGAAGCTTATGTAGATGACGTACCAAGAAGTTTTGAAGAAGTACAGGGTAGATCAGATTTCAAGTTTTGGAAACAAGCAATAGAAGAAGAAATGGAGTCACTAAGAATGAATAATACATGGATAGAGGTGGACAAACCTGAACACGCGAAAATAATTAATACCAAATGGGTTTTTCGTGTCAAGAAAGATGAAGCAGGAAACATTTCCAAATATAAAGCAAGATTAGTAGCGAAGGGCTTCATGCAAAAAGAAAACTTCGATTTTAAAAAATACATATGCACCAGTTGCACGCTATACAACTGTAAGAACATTGCTAGCGATTGCAAACATTAAAAATTTAGAACTTCAACAAATGGATGTAAGTTCTGCCTTCTTACATGGTGTCATTGAAGAAGATATATACATCAAAGTACCAGAAGGATATGAAAATGCCAAAAATAAAGTTTGTAAACTGAAAAAGGCATTATATGGGCTTAAACAGGCTCCATATTGTTGGAATAAAAAATTCAATGAATTTGCTGAAAAACAAGAATTTAAACAGTCAGAAACTGATCAGTGCTTATATATCCAAGAAATTGGAAATGTAACAACTTATTTACTTTTATATGTTGATGACTTGATTATTGCAAGCGACAATAAGGAAAGAATTAAACTTGTAAAATTGCAATTAACTAATACTTTTAGAATGCATGATCTTGGGCCAGTGGAAACTTTTTTAGGCAGCAATATTAGAAAAACGGAAAAAGGAGTTTATATAAATCAAAAACGTTATATTGCTGATCTATTGAAGCGTTTCAACATGGATGAATGTAAGCACAGTAAAACTCCAATGGATTCTAAATTAGAAATAAAATCACTACAAGGGAACATGAAGGAAAAAAAAAACCAGTTCGTGAATTGATAGGAAGCATTATGTATCTAATGCTGGGAACTCGTCCAGATCTCAGCATTTCAATTAATATTTGCAGTAGATTTCAGGAGAATTCTTCTGAACAGCTTTGGATTTGCTTAAAACGTATTCTTAGGTATATCAAAGGAACTGCACATTTTGAACTATTTTATAATTTTCTTCAAAGTATTTGGTTGTACTGTCTGCTGGAATTCAAAGAAACAAAACTGCGTTGCCGTTTCATCAACTGAAGCAGAATATGTTGCTTTAGCAGAGGCTACGAAATAAGGAATATGGTTGCAAAACTTGTTGATGGATTTTGGCTATGCAAAAACTTGTTTCACTGTTTTTGAAGACAATCAGTCTTGCATTAAGTTAACGTAAATATGAACACAAACGCTTAAAACATGTTATGTTAAATATAAATTTTTGAAAGATTTAGTTAGTAATAAGGTTGTGTCAGTTCAATATATTTCTACTAATGATCAAACAGCAGATATACTTACTAAAGGTTTAAGTGGAGAATCTTTTATGAAACATAGATATAGTTTAGGATTAAGGAATGAAGCATAAACAAAATTGTATTCGTATTCGCAGTTTATGTTTTATATTAAGTAATGATTGGTTGGTTCTTGTATTTAATTAATATTGAACCAGATATTTTGAAATTTCATAGAATATTTGTTATTTATTTTATAGGATTTGATTGAGAGAGGGTGTTGAGACAATCAAATCTGTTGGACAAATATAAGTCAATTCTGATATATATAAAAAGTCACTGTCATATAATATAATTGTAAGTCGTCTTTAAAAATAAAATAAAGCTTGTTCGCTTTTATCGTTTTTTAATTAAAGAAATACTTCTATGGAACACTGCTCAACTTAACATAATGAAGTATCCAAATACCTCAGACAAATCCAGCTAAATTTCAACCGTCTAACCTATTAGCTCTCTACTAATGAGCAATTTCATTTCATAATTATCTTTTCCGAGAAAATCCAGGAAGTGGTTATAATCTAACCTTCTTCCAATTACGTAAATAATGGACAGAGAAATAATTGTGCTACAGATACTTCAAATTACGGTTAACCAATAAAACCTCAAACTTCAGAAGTTATAATCAATGGTAATCAAATGCCCAGCGCAGGCAAAAAACCGTATTTCTCCTGGAAACTAATTCATGGGACACACACGCTGCTGTTTGTGTGAGAATAGTTGATCATTTTGGTATTGTAGGTTTCTTTAACAGGTTTTATTTTACTTAATAGTTATTTATGTACCAAGGGCATAAATAGATCTTACGAAGCCGAGGGCCTCTGGCCCGGGGGTTTGTGAGTCGCCCGAGGGTATACATATCTGTTTATGCCTGCGGTATATACAAACTTTTATGTCATACTAGTTCGTTATTGCAATCCGATCTCAATACAAATCATTTTTTTAAAAAATCCGGTTTGAATTAATAGGTGAATGTTGACAAATTTAAATGTCATAATATCAATTTTATGTGTCAGTCAGTTAAAAGTCAAAATGAATGAAGATTTTGGAACTCCTGACGAAATTATTGAAAAAGCAAAGAAAGCAACTGTAGATCTGTTGCCGAAAAAGTCTAAAGAAGCTTACGACATGATTATTGAATAAGTTGAACAAAAAATTATTTTTCTTCATGCCCGCGCGGGCCATAAAGTGAACTTTATGCCCGCACGGGCATAAAGTACGACATTAGATAGTTAGTAACTAAGCAATTAAAACACAATAATGAGCCAGTATGACATAAAAATAATTTCGAAATTCAGAGTGCCCTCAATCAATCCTAGAAACCGTGAACAGCATTGCTTTGTCAATCAAAATCTTTGCATTTTCAGGTTAAATCAGCTGTCAACTGCGACTTCAAACTAACTGGAACTCAGACGGGAAAATTGACTAAGGCCCGGTCTTTCCAAGTCTGAATAATGGTTGTAAATAATATATATTCATCAAATAAGCACTAGAGTCGTCTTTCCAATATTGGATAATTTATATTCGCGGAATATATATATATATATATATATATATATATATATATATATATATAGCATTATTCTACAGTTAAGTTATTAGGAGGTATAAGTTCGAAATAAAATTGTTCGGGTTGTGAATAACAACCAACTGATGCCGATTAACTACGAATTAAGTTATCCTCTTTTCAAAGTGTTGACGATTCTAACTACAGTGCCCTGTCAACATACCTACTACGGCTTTAACATGTTTTCCTGTTTCTGGTTATGAAGTCATGAACTGTTTCGCCTGTCTTTGTCCTGATTTCTGAGCCACTCACTTCGCTGTAGCCAAATTGTGACATGCACTTGTCAAAAATAATCGATCTGAATGCTCGTTACTATCAATCACTTGTCATAAGTACTGTTGATTTTTGAATTCAAAATTAAACCCACACAGGCCAACACCATTTCTACAACTGTACGACTATTTATAGTGTGCTTCTTTTTACAGACAATATGAAAATCCGTCTGCTGTTAATAGTATAACACTAGGTGGACCATTTGTTTAGAAAAAAGTCATCCTGCATATTCCAAATAATATTTTCCACCCAAGTAGACTTGAAATCATCAAATAAATTCGATATATTTCCAAAACTTTTTAGTATGGTCATTGTTTCCAATAACATTGTATAAACTCAATAAACGACAATAAGTCCGAATAACCAGAGGTCCTAATTACCTGAAATTCGCAGTAAAATGAAACTCCCATTACTTTCACGTGCGCATTTATACCTTTAACATAACCCCTTTCAAAAACAATATAAATTGAATGTAATTGCTTTTTGGTGTTGTTCGAAAACCAAAGTATAGGAAACTCTTCCTGACTCTCCACCGTTTTGGTGAATGCACACACTTGAGATCCGATTTATTGTTATTATCCCTCCGAGATATGTTGGCTTTAAATTACAATGGATAACTTTTGAAGTAGGTACATGAAATTTTGTGTATCCGAATTTGAGTTTTGTATGAATAGTAATTTTTGCAGTTGGTATTTCCGTGTGTGATTTTTTATTTTGAACTTTTAATGCAATTATTAGGTATTTGAATTTTAGTTGAGGATTTGTTCGTATTTGCAGTATGTCTCAAACAATAATTAAATGGCTTCTATCTACTCTAAAATTGAATTCCAGAGGATTTAGAATTGTGAATGAAGCAGCGTTACTTTCAGTCTTTGTTAAGCATTCTGGGATTTCTAATCTCCCAATTCGTGTGTTTGCTTGGATTACATCACCATTCCCAACATTGAATTCTATAACCTCCACAACGTAGAGGCTTTAATGGAAACGTTCATTTAAATTTGGCTGTAATTAGTACATCAATAGTCAAATACCTATATGTAGGTTCATTTCAAATAGTACCAGCATTGCAATTCTAGAAACCGTAGAACTTCAAATTTTTTTTCGAATCATTCGAGAATTGAACTGGCTGAATATTCATATGAACAGCCGAAAAAGAAGATTCCTGCAATTTTACAGTTTTTGGCGGCATATTCAATATAACTGTGATTTTACTTTTATTGCAAAATGAAATTTATGGTCCATTTTTTGATATTTCATCTAAAGTTACTCAACATTAGATTGATTATATATTACAATTAATAGTAAGAATCAAATAGTCACATGAAATTTAATTAAATGTCAAAAAATGGACCATATAATGCCTGAAGTGAGAGAAATAAAGCTATAATCATCAAGTTTATGTATTTTATTGAATTACCTTATAGCTGCACCTCACATTACAGTCTTCCACAAAACACATTCTTGACATTGTCTCTTAAAATAAAAGTCCCACTATAAACAATAAAAACCAACCACGAATACTCAACACACACATAATTAAGGAAAATAGTTTTTAAAAACGAAAACTGGACAAACTCACGATACACGTCAGGCAGTTGCCAGGTTAGGATCATAGATATACTTTGGCAAGTTTATCTGAAACCGTGAAAGGAATGCAGTCGAAAACATTCGACATTGCCACGTTTAACTATAAAAAAGTTGAAGTACTGATTATGTAGTAATAATAATTATAAATGGGTCTTTTTATTATTAACAATATTAAAAATATGATTGAACGTTAATTTTATAATGTGCTTTCCTTGGATTTATTCTATTAACATTATTTTCCAATTCATGAATATTACAAGAGAACACTTTTCCAAATTTTTATGGGCTCCTTAAAGCTCTGGCAACGTTGTACGAAAACCATAATGACCACACCCTCCGATTACATAATTGGTGATTTTATTGGCAAGCGCGTGCGTATTTTCTTCCCTCTCACTTCGTCAATTGACTGATATTGATTTATCCAGTGGCGTTGGTATTGTCAGTAACCTTTGTAATTTCAGTTTTACTTGGTAAAATAGGTACCGTACGCCATTTGTACGTTTGACAGATATACTCCATGTTTTTCCTCGCCTCTTACCGACGCCGCGTATCTCCAGATAAACTTGCCAAACTATACTATATAGAACGTTAGAATGTCAGCGCTGATATATATGGGAGAATCTGCAACTACCACTAACGGCGTTACAGTACTCACTACAAATGGCAGAAGCAAACGTGAGCCCTGGTGGGCGTGTCCATGTCGCGATAGTTGTATTTTTGTAGTAACAATTCGATATTTTGAATCGATAACCAAATATCGATACCATTAATGTCAACTGTTGAGAGATATGTAAACAAAGTCAAACTTGCTAAAAATGTAACTCTAAATATTAATAAAAAAATTTATATTGGACCAAAACTAAAACTACCGTTGGCCCTAAATATCTATATTTTCAAATTACATGACTTTATTAATGTCATGAAAAAGAAGGGTCAAGTTTCTATGGAAAGCAACAAAATATGAACTGGTTATAGTCCAGTGTTGCCGATGCAAAAATGAAAATTACCCGAACTTACTATTCAAGTTATCAGAATTTGTCAAAATTACCAAAAGAACACATTGGTAATCTAAATAAAGTCTTCGACCCCAGTCAATATGGAAAATCCCCAAAAACAATAGCCATTTTATATATCTCTGAAATTGTCTAAAAATCGGATAATCATCCTCGCATTGAAAACACTGATACATAATGAATAAAATGATGTATGTTGATGAAATCACTCGGTCATATTATTTCGATTATATTTAACAATTACAAATGGACAATCGTTAACATTGGCTTTTGATTGGCTGCTTGCGATGACCTTATTCTAGTTCGCATATTTTCCGGGGCTTATGTTTGGTTCTGACAACTGTAAATCAGTAATTTTAGTACTGACTGCCCTATGTGGCAGCACACTCGCGCCTTCAGAGATCTCCTACCCTGATTTAACCAACTTTCGACGGAAGTCGCCATATTGAGAAGCCACATTAGTGACATTAGTCATCAATTCTTATGTCAACATAGATAACCTTAATATACTAAAATGTGTTGAATTAAAAAGCCACGTTGGAAAAATAGTGATTTTCAGTATTAGAAAGGTTATTAGTATAGTATTAGTATAAATTTAAGTTGATATTAAGTAGTACAATAGTGTTATAAAATTTTTTAATGTACCAAAATCTGGTATAAATTCTCCAACAACAAAAAGTACCACCTTAAAAAGATGCATATATGAGAGTTTTTTTGTTTCCCCTAATTGAATAGTTTAACGTACGCCTCAGGTTTGTTTACGTAAGTCGGCCATATTCAGAATCCACTTTGGTTGATGATTCTTTAAACTGTTATGTTCTCTCCTCTCTCTTTTTCACCTCGTTGACAAAGAGACAGTTCTTGAAGTTCTTGCCCCAATCAAGCATCGTTTAGAGTATCCTACTGATCCGATGCCGAAAAATTTGATGATCGAACGCGTTTGGAGGAATTTTTTACAGTATCTATCATGTGCTGCGTTAATTTGATGAACAAAATGGTTAAGGGTTGAGAAATAAAGACATTTTTGCTGCCAAGTGCAAATCTTAACAAACATTTACTACATTTACGTAACAGATTTACGTGACATTTACTTTTTTATAGGTTAGTTTTGGGTCGGGGGGCAAGTGCACTAGTTACCAATTTCATTTGAAATGACACGAAAAGTACTAAGCAATACAACGTTGCCGGTGTGTTTCACCACTTCGGTAAGGATGGGTTTAAGTTCAGTCGGTACAAATAATTACATTTTAATTATACCTTAATTTTTAAGCATGACTTTATTTGAGTAAAGCTCAGGAAAAATCCGCGCAAATGGCCATTGAACCGTTAAAAAAGCCTCCACCTTCAGATTGTATATACCCCCGAACGTGCGCATGCGTATATATAGCTTTTAACCTTATATTCGATACAATACAACTGAATAGGAACAGCGTAGATCAGTGGCCCCATAATCCACAGGTCCGTGGATCGATTCCTGTCATGAATAATTTTATATTTTCACATTGGTTTTTGTTTATTCTCTGATATTGTTACGGACAGTTACACGTTAAACTGTGTCAGTTGGTTCCGAAGCGATGTTGATAGACTTTATACCTCCTACAATCATTTTCCTTGTCCTTCTCTATTAATTTCAATCATTTTCCTTCCCGTTCTCGGAAAATTATCAAATAATTCATTTTCCGTTCCCATCTATGATTTTTAACACTATTCCTTGCACTATTCAGTGTTTTTGAATCTATTTCACAATTCAAATTACAAATATAATTTAAACTCTTCTCTCATTGGTAAGATCCTTCCTGCAGCTAACATGCAGCTCACCTCAGTGTTATTATTTAAAACATTAGTTGAAAGATGGCGCACATAAATATTTTCTGAGAGACGTCAGTGAATTTGAAACACGTAGATTCAAACATGAATCGTTTCAGAATAATCAATCTCAAAAATGTCCCAATTGCTATGATCTCTCGACTATTCTCATCTGAAGCCAAAGAGACCGGAAAAACAATTTTATCTGTTTCAAGAACATATTCCGGAGAAACTCCAATCCATACGCCTGGTGAATTATCCCTAGCAAATGAACCTTACGATTTACATAGAATTGATAAATTCCCATCTGTAACAAGCGAACTCACAAAAGATGACGCTATGATATTATATAAGCAGATGCAAACAATCAGGTGAATATGTTTCGATATAGTAGGTAGGTCTGTTCCAACCGCAATCA
>CAJUYH010011496.1:0-10994 GCA_910591685.1 Galerucella tenella | reverse complement strand
TTCCAGGTAAACTTGTTAAATACTTTAGTTAATCCCATATTTAGACAAATTCATCTCATTTACTTGTGAATAGATTATAATTGTATTGTTAAATATCCGTATAATTTAGTATTAACGCACTGTATAAATTGAAACTTTCTCATTGTACTTCCATTCGTTTGAAAAAGCTACTGTGTTAGCGAAACGCGTCACTTTAAGTTTAAATATAATGTAGATTTAACAAAATAAAATTGTTTGGTTTCATAATTTAATAAATTATTCTTTGAAATTCATGCAGTATCTCTATGTTGAAACTCAATTACGTAAAGTTTTTACATAACTACTTTTCATAACTGATAAATAAAACATATTTGGGAATGCTTTCAAGCTTTTCGAGATATGGAACGAACTCGATTACCTGCTGGGATAATGTAGAGATCTGCATTTATCCCACACGCGGGATAAAATAATTCCAATTTATCGGAAAAACAAAACAAAAATATTAAACAGAAAGAGTACTGTGCAAAGATCCATTCAATAAAAAAAATCTTTACAAGAGCATAACGGAGGGCTTCAGTATTACGATTCTCAAATGTAAAAGTAATGAAAATATTCGAAAATCCACATTTCCAAACCAAAAGCTACTTATAAATTGAATAGTTACCACAGAGCAATTTAAATTGCAAAATACATTTATTCAAAATTTACAAGGAAAAGAAATTTTTAATGCAGCTATCTAATCGTATATCCCTTCCAAGTTATATTGCGGTCTATGACGGTATCGTATCGAATTACAGTCGAACAAAGAGCCGACAACTTTAAATTCGCACAATATCTATTACGGCAAGTATACCTACCTTTGTTGAATAAATACTTTGTTTCCAGTGATCTAACCAAAATAACACAATCACTCGAATTGGCAATTATGTACCTATATGTTTAAAAGCTAGAGGAATTGACGATGTGCCCTAGTTCCCCTCTATTTGAACCACACCCTAAATGATGAATACATGTTGAGGAAAACTCAATCCATTATTTCATATATTTTTTCCATTCTGACTCTATTATAATCTAACATTCGTATTTTTATGGGAAGTATAATTTACATTTTACAATTTTTAATAAAATTGAGTCGGCTCACAATGTTGAATTTCGGCCGTATTAAATAGAATTTAAATTATTCGACTTTGTGAATATTTCATACATTCAAATAACGTATTAAAAATAACTATGAATAATGAAATTTTATAGAATGTGCGGAATTCAAAATATGAATAGCTATAGCAAACTATCCAGCGTTTTAAGGAATGAATTATGAAAATATCGGTTCATTATAGTTGCCCTTGGATGCCAATGTATTATTATCATCAAGCTATAATAATTGATAATAATGTTACACAACTGAGCAGATAAATTTGAATATTAAATAATTAAAGTGGGGATGAATGAAGGGATATTTTTCTGGTACAGACAACTTTAAGCAAAGGGTCAAAATTGAAGAAGAGAAGATTAGTGAAGAGCAATGCTTATTCGCAAGGTCAAGACCAAGACTGGGGAAGATCTTTGGAAGACTACGGAAAGCTTAACCAGGTTCTAAAAATATACCTTTGAAACTATGTTTCTGTTCAGGTGAAATTTCCAATAAAGTTTATTAGAATTGTGGTACAGACCAGAATTTCTTCTAGATGCCACATTACGTACTTTCTAAACGGACATTCTTGCAAAATTAATCCGCAAAAACTATGCACTATACTGTAATCTGCATAAAACAGAAACATTAGAACATTGTATTTCTAACTGGTCCAATGTACAACTGTATAAGACCTTTAGAGTTTCGGAATATCAATAAAATTTCCGCTTCTTTTTTCCTATACAGTGCTATTCAAAAGTCCCCTCCCCCCCTTGTATCTTTTGAACGGCTACACTTACATTAAAAAATTTGGAGGGTAAAAATAAAGTGTTGTAAACTTCTCTACGAATGGTAACAGGTGGCGTAATAGTAATAGATGAGGTCACAGTGCCACTCTGGCCAATAATTTTAAAAAGGACCTTATGGCGAGTGATATCTCGTTTGAAAGGCATTGACATTGGCTACATAGCCATATTAATTTTATTTGGGTTTAAACTAATTTTGACAAATAAGTTAAATAAATACCTAAATTATTATTTCACATTTAAATATTGAAGATTTTTCAGTCCGCCTCTGGTTAGTTAGCCGTTAATTCTTGAAATTCTGGAAGATAATCCAAATGAATTAATCTGGAAATAACATTTCAACAAGATGGTGCTCCTGCACATCATTATGGTGCAGTAAGACGTTACCTGGATGAAAAATATCGAGGCAGATGGATCATCCGGCAAGGTCCTATAGAATGGCCACTTCGGTCACCAGATCTGACGCCATCAGATTTTTTCTATGGGTGTTATTGAAATCCAAGGTTTATACTACGGCACCAGATAGCAATGATGGCATTGGCGTTTTGAAAGAAAGAATTATTGAAGAATGCAATGCAATTTCAGCTGACACATTCGAACGAGTACAAGAGTTTACGAATAGGATGTATTACTGTTAGGAAGTAGACGGAGCACATTTCGAACACTTGCTATAAGAATCCATTGTTGATATTTGATTAAATTTAAAAAAATAATTTCAATAATCTTGGTATTTATTTAATTTATCCGTCAAAATTAGTTTAAACCCATACAAAATTATAATGGCTATGTATCCAATATCAATGCCTTTCAAACGAGATATCACTTGCCATAAGGTCCTATTTAAAATTATTGGCCAGAGTGGCACTGTGACGTCATCTATCACTATTACGTCACCTGTTACCATTCGTAGAAAAGTTTTATTTTCACCTTCCAAATTTTATTAATGTAAGTGAAGCCGTTCAAAAGATACGAGGGAGGAGGGGACTTTTGAATAGCACTGTATATTGATTTGAAAAATGTGAAGATATTGTGTCCCTAAGATTTCAAGTCTCTCCCTTGAACACTTCTAGTCTAACTCAAGGTCACTACTAAGACAACCTCTTCCAAAGCACCCTCAGAAGCCAACATATTATGAAGCTAAGGAGTTCGCCAATACTAAACTGAAGCCTACGAATATCCTAAAATTTCTCCAAAGAATTTGACTTGTGAAAAGCTACTATTATCTAGGAAAGAGACACAATGATTCTTGTAGGTTCCAGTAACTGCTCACTCCACACATACAAGCAAACATTCAAATATGGAATCATTTGTTACAAATTCTATACGATAAAAAGTCTACAAATTGAAGAAAAAAGGGTGATATAAAGGGCACCACAAGGAAGAGTATGAGAACCAGTTCTATATATTATTGAACAGATACTAGAAAATAAAACTTAGCTATGGACAAAATAGATAGATTAAAACATGCTTTCCAATGACCCTGCAAATAATCCACTTCCATTGAAGCTTGGTTTGGAGGTAGATACTGGGGTATCTACAAATTTATTGAGTGTCATAGTCTACTATTCATTGGAGGGGTACTTTAATATGGATGATTGGAACAATCACCTACGGTCTTATTAATAAACACGGAGTAACCTGAGACTAACTTTATTCCATGCTTAAACCATCAGTTTGACAGATACGCTATTAATAAACTCATATTAGACAAGGAATAGGCTACTCCGAGGTTAGTCTGGGACTAACTTTGGTAATAATTTTAATCCATGGAAATAGGTAGTTTAAGCTCGGAATAACCTTCGAATAAATATAACCTTAGTTTTGTTGAACTGTCAATAATTGTGGTATTATAAATGTCATATCCTAATTCGAAATTTAGTTTGTCGTTTTTGCATTATCAGTTCGTATTATTATTCAGTTTATTTTTATCAATTATGTATATTTATTAAGTATTTGCTTTGGTTCAGTGAGTAGTAATTATTTTACGATGGAAGAAAGGGATTATTATTTGGAAGATTTGAGGAAGATGGAAGAATTGGAAGAAGCAGAAAATATTCGTCCGATCAGAAAAATTAAATTTTATAAAATTCGGGCTAATCCCTTAAAAACATTGTAAAAAGAGGAATTGAAAACTATAAAATTAAAAATAATAATTTTTGTATCAGTTTTTATTTAATTTTTCCTTTTCTTTTTGTTGCAAAAATTTTTCATGTTCTTTGCGTTGTATATAGTAATCTGGAGTTTCTCCTCAGCACGCCTTTTTTTGATTCCTTCAATTTGAGTAAGGGCGAGTTGTACCAAACACCTAAACTCGGTTTAATGATAACTGATGTTTAGACTGTGTCTGATTGATGTATTTATTATCAACAATTACATCAGTGAGTTTTTCAACAGAACTCCTACTAAATATATATAACTAGGTATTAACAATAAAAAAGGTGAAGAAAATTCGGAAATAATACTTTGAACACAAAATACAAACTGAGAGATAATTATTATGAGATAACTATTTTTGAAATGATGAACAGAGCACTGACACATGTCACAATAAAAAACAGAACAGATGTCACCCGAACGTCACGTTATTGGTCAATTCCTACCATAAAACTGTGAATCTTCCTTAAGTCATATCCTAATCCAGTAATAAGGATAGAGTAACTATTACCTCCTTAGTCGGAGTTTATTAATAGCAATTGTATCACTTCTTTAAACCTACGCTAGTCTCAGAGTAACTAGTCTCTGACTAATCTAGGAGTAAGGACGGAGTAAGAAATTTTTATTAATAAGACAGCTCTAGTGTTTTATGAAAAATGTTTGCAAATATATTATAAAATATTGTGAGGTTAATGGAGAAATCTGTTTTAGAGAAAATTCACTCATAAAAACATTGAATATTAAAAGTTAATAGGAATATATTCGTTTTTAACGTCATATCCATTGCGCAGATATATCCAGTTGATATCAATTAAACCCCTAGAAAGTTATTTGCGCTATCTCCGTTAACACTTTACATAAATACGGTAATAATGAATAGGCCTTTCGATAAATCATGAATGACAGTCAGGCGGTTACCACTATTCGCTACACTAACCTCACTGACCAACGAATGTCGGTTGGTGCTCGTAAAACCATGCTAACCGATGTCATAATTGCGTGATTCCAAAGTCAAGTGTTTAGTTCTACTGGAAATATTATGTATGTACACATACATATAATGCACGTATAAACACCAGTTTCACTTTCAACGAGCGTCGTATAAATTTCAACTACTATTAAGTTAAATATTGTTAGCTTACTAGTTTATTAGGAACTATCCATTCTTGAAAACCACAACCTTATAAAAAAAAGTATATCTTTCTATTTCTATCTTTCGCTGTTAATCGAAATTGAGACGTCCACCGGTGTAGGTGGAGTAGATATTGAAAGTTCCAGAAGCCGTGAATAAACTGGAATTCACGTCCACACATGGTCGTTTTGTAAACGTATTCAAAAGAGCGATAATTGGGTTAAAATATGATATCGCGAGGGTTAAATGAGGCTAGGTTAGTTGAGTATTGAATCAATAAGTGAAGAAGTGTTTCAATACCAAATGTTTACGTGATGCTATAATTCTACATTTAAATTATTATAGCTATGAAAAACATTCGATATCACCACGTTTAACTACGAAAAAGCTCAAGGGCTAAGTATGTAGTGATAATGAAGGACTCTTGATTAATTATTATTAACAATATCTCCATAATGTTGATTCATGTGCTTGTTTCATTGGATGAATTTTAAAAAGTAAACACTTTTCCAAATATGTTATAGGCTTTCTTCAACCCGTAACTATGACTTGCCGTATACAAGCGCGTGCTATTCCCTTTCACTTCGACTATTGACCGATATTGAAAATACCATTGCCACTGGATAGGCAATGGTATTTTCAGTTTTTATTTTGGCAAAAGAGAAATTCGGGGATACTGATGAATATACAGATCTTTAGAGCGTGCTTCCGAATTATTTAGTAACCATATTGAATTCAAGTGTAATTTTTAACTATATTTGTACCTTACCTTTAAATAAAAGCATAAACCCAGACAGCACAAGTACGTACCCAAAACTTTTCCAGGATGTCCGTTATCATACATTCGATGTCCCAGGTAAGTCTTGGACGTCCAGGACGTCCTGAGGACATCTTTTGTTACTAAACCATACGTCCCCGGGAAGTCCTAATAAGAACATTCCAAGTACGTCCTCTAATTTTTTTTAATGGACCTTCGTAGGATCTTTTTAATGGACACAGGAAAAATTATTGAGAATAAATACCATAATAATGTCTATATACATTTATTCAAATTTTCATACATTCATATAGGTATAAGGACCAGAACAGAATAATTTTTTGAAAATTTTCTATGCCTTCCACTTTTTGTAGGAAAATCAGGATTGAGGTTATGCACTGTTGCATTTTCCATTTAAAATAATTTGTCGATGAGATACATCACTACTACTACAAGCAACGTCGATGTCAACACAGAATGCCGACCCCGCCGGTATATGGCAACTTTAAGTCTCTTAGCACGCATATAGTATTTGTTCACGACTATTTGATAATTTCAACATTTTACGTGTGCTTCTTCAGGTATAATGACATACATAATTCACCCGTGTGAATAATAGGGGTGGATAATGAAAAGGTCACATGACATATAGGTAATTATATTGAAGAGTATTTATACAGACGACATAATTTACCAAATTCCGCACTTTACAAAGTCAGAGACCTTGTATACGTTGTATAATACGTATGAGTATATCGTTATGTCGTCAAATCAAAAGTGACGTTTTAAATATATAATTTATTACTAATTGCAAGTATTTCAATAACTATACTGGTGTTTGATTGATATTACTAGGAAGTTTAATATGGAAAGTGAATCAGACAGTGCATTGATTACTTATTAAATATATAATTTGTTAAATAACATAACAAGTAATAGGTGAGCTTTATAAATGTAATAAAATATAGTGTTTTAGTTTGGAAAAAAAATTTATACCTAAACAAATAATTCATAGTCGTGGACAAAGTATGGTATTCTACTCGCATATAATGGCTATTATTCACTCAGGTGTTTATGTCACTCGCCTGCGGCTCGCGATATAGACGCACCTTCGTGAATAGTAGCCATCATTATATGCTTGTTGAATTAATATACTATTATACTCTTGTCTCTAATTATATTACACACAGAAACGAAAAACAACCAAAGTCGCGACTGACATAGATGGTGAGAGCCGAAATGGCGAATGTGCATGCGCATGCGCATTTAATGAATAGAAATAATTGTGCTGAATTAAAAAAATAGAATTATGTAATTTTTGGATTTTGGTTATTATATACTTGAAAAACTGTAAATAATTGTGGTTTCTAATAACGATGTATATTATTTCCCAATAATACGTACAAATTATAACGTCCCTAGTTCGTACAAATTAGGTCTGGGACGTTGGGAAAAGTTTAGGACTCAATATGGACGTCCTAAGGATATCCTGTGCTGTCTGGGAATTGTACGCCATTGGTATGTTTATTACAGAAATCGGCCATGTTTCCTCACTCCTTACCGATGACGCGTAGCTTCAGATAGTTTTGCCAAGCTATAGCATTCAATTCTCGACTCTGTGGGTCTTTAAATCTAATTTAAAACAACTTATACTTTTCTGGGCATTATACAGAGCACATCCTGCTGTATTTCACATCTAAAACAAAGGAACCTTATAGTTATCATTATGATTCATCGTCAGGATTTTATTCTCCCGAAATTTCTGTAGCAAACCCGATTATCTTTCTTCCCGCTAAGCACTCGAGGCATTTCCTATTTTCCATTATAAAGGCATTTTTTGTAGTTCTCCGTACATTCATATGCATAAATAAGCTTTTATAGAGGCCGACCTCATTTTCCTACACGGCATGCGTCTTGTAATTTAAAATTATAAATTTTCTCTTGAGTTCAATTTGTCGGTAAATTGAACGTAATAGGATTTCGTCCGAAATTGTATTTCTATGTAAAGTGACTTCGATTGAGACTTGTCATTTCCGTAATGAATGTATGCGAATAACGGTTTCCGTATTCAAGAAATATCAATACCTAGGAACGACAAGTTTATGTTTTGGCGAACAAATAATATATAGTCGACGACTTGGTGTGTAAAATAGTGAATATTGCTTTAATAATGAACCTTTATCTAATTCCGCTATCAAATGTGACACTTTACGTCACTCCTTGACGTTAGGTAACGTCATATTTTTCATAACCTTCATATATCAGTTATGAAAAGTAGTTATGTAAAAACTTTACGTAACTGTTTATGTTTCAACATAGAGATACCACATGAGTTTCAAAGAATAATTTATTAATTAGGTAGGTACTGTCAAAACTGACAATTATTTCATTATTTAAACTGTACAATTAACCCATTATTTTAATTCAATAGTATTTTGAGATTTATAAACATTGAAAACATTATTCAGGACACAGTTATTTAAAGTAAGTCAATTTTCTGGGTGAATACATCATAGTAACAATACTTCTAACACCATTTGATTTCACTGCAATATTATCATTGTAATTGAAGATTTTATTGAATATTATGAAACCGCGGAATTAGATAAAACGTTGTATGTAAACACGTTATGAAGAGAGCGACATCGTTCAACACGCGTAATTTGCAGAACTCGCTAGCGCTCGTTTTGGCAAATATTACGCTTGTTGAACGATATTGCTCTTTTCATAACTAATAACGTAAATATCTATTACATTATTTATCATTTGTTATACATCCCTTTTCATTTTCATCGATATAAAATATTCACAGGAGGCCAAATCAGGGTAGTAAGCTGCGTGGTGAGACAGTTAGAGGTGCAATTGTAAGATCGTGTGCTTTTTGAGGTGAGTTTTCCAATGGGGTGTTGAACCGACATCCGATATTTGGTATTTTATTAAAATATATTAGTACTTCTTTGCAAAAATCAATTGAAACATTTTTTAAACCGAATATTTCTGAAAAAAAAAACCATTACGGATAGTGGGCCAGTCGGTATGGGTCATTTTAGACCAAAAGTACAAGTAATTAGCAATACGGCTGATTTTTTTTCATAAGTACCATAAAGTATGTAGATTCATATAAAAAAAAGTATGTTGATGTCCCAAATTAAAAAAAAAATCAATAAACTTTTTTTTTCGGAATTTTTCAATATTTCGCGCTGGGAGGAAGGTAGAGGAAAATAAAAAATACCACCGTGTGGGGGAAGTGTTCTGCAACAAAAAAGGTTTCCTGCGTTTTTTCGTCCGATCAATGGTAAACTAAGTATGTGTTCCGCATCCGCGCGGTTCTGCTGCACGGCGGAAGACCTACTTTCTGAATCGCGGAAAAAAATATAAATATTTAATCAGAATTTTTTTTCCAATATTTGGTAAGAGTTGAGGTTGTAAATAATAAATAAAAGGTGATAAATTAATTTTTACATTATTTTGATTGGAAAAAGGTATGCAAAAAATTATATCTTAAAATTATATATTAATCATTTTTTATACCTTTTCACTATATACATTTTGTTCGTTGAATATTAATCTTTATATTACAGGAGTATCGAATTTTATTTTGAGAAAATGAAGAAGATTTCCACCCGAATCTATAAAAATTGTTATTTTCGTATACTACAAAAAATCATTGAATCCAAAAATGGATGTAAATTAAATAATTTTGTAATTATATATTCTTGATCTTAGAAGTTTCCCCAACATTTCTACGCAAACCCAATCAAAATTACTCCAGTTTTATCAAAGTTACAGTACTTAATGTATGGGCAAGGATTCGATGGCTTGGGAAGGAATTATTTTATTTCAAGTGGACTGTATTTATTTTTTCTTACTTCCCTCCTTTGCTCTCAGGTCCCTCGCAGAAAACCTTCGTTGTTATAAACTTTATTGTTGAAGTACGATGGGTAATTAAACGCTTTTTTCGGAATTTACGATTATATTGACAATTCGTATATAAAAATAACAATGACATCTCATCATAACAACGGTTGCTAAGTACATTATTTCTTTTTTTTTTATATAGATATATAGAGAAACTTTTAGATGTTCAGTCATCAATGATAATTTACTCAGAAATAAATAATGTTATTAACGGAGAAAATGCACAATTTATTTATCCAAGCAAGTCTGTTGAGAATTATCTTGAACTCTTAACAATGTATATATTTTCTTGTAAGTTCAAGATTCCTAAAATTGACAGGATAATCAAATGTGCCGTATTGCGTAATTATGAGAAATTAATTATCCATAAATTTTATTTATGGAACAGACCTCCTAATAACAGTTTCCATCCTTTGAAAAAGTGTTTCAATGCCTCCTTATTATATAATATATTTTATATTGAGATTCTTGGTTTTTGATTAGAATATAATATTCATATTATAGGTATACGAGTAATTTGCTAAAAATGATAATGTGCTGTGACAAAAAAATGCCGTCTTAAAGCTGACACTTTCCTCTTCAAAACGCCGTATTACAATTATTTATATCTACATTATAACTGTACAATAGTTTATAATGTACTCTGCCGCGCTTTAGAAAATAGAGTCGCGCGGATGCGGAACACATACTTAGTTTACCGAATTTTTTCCGGACAAACCATTGCTCGGACGAAAGAAGCACGAGACACCTTTTTCGTTGCAAAACACTCCACTTACACGGTGGTATTTTTTATTTTTTCTTTAACTTCCTCCCAGCGCGAAATATTGAAAAATTCCGAAAAAAAAGTTTTTTGATTTTTTTTTAATTTGGGAAATCGATAGACTGGTAAACTTTTTTTTATATTGATCTACATACTTTAAGGTACTTATGAAAAAAAAATCAGCCGTATTGCTAATTACTTGTAGTTGTTACCCCTAGCCTAAAGTCTTTTTTGGCAGTTCGAACTAAATTTTAACGTTACGCGAATAATATAAGTTTATTCAGAAACTTTGTTTTTAAAAACTTTATTTTAATTTATGGTCAAACATACAATATCAAGCTGTAGACTAAGACTGAATA
>CAJUYH010011495.1:0-10994 GCA_910591685.1 Galerucella tenella | reverse complement strand
TAAGAACAATCAAAATTTTTTTTAATTCTGTTTATCAAAATTCAAAAGCAATATGGAATAGTTTACGCCAGTAGGTACACAGGACCTTGAAGGAACGGCCATCTTTGCAATTAAAAGCAATAAAATGTTTTTGGTATCAGTGACGGCTCGTGATGAAAATTTTGTGTCCTGCAATTTTTTTAAAAAGTTTTCCATCCTAATGAGGTTGACTCCCATCGATTGTATCGTACTTTCTCCGCATTCCGTGTTGAAATATTGGATTTCTGGAACGATTGTCAATTATTGCCACACAAGAAAATGAAAAGTCACACAATAAGCACTACTTCGTAACGAATGCAGGCTTAGGCCAGTCGGTATGGGTCATTTTAGACCAAAAGTACAAGTAATTAGCAATACGGCTGATTTTTTTTATAAGCACCTTGAAGTATGACCAGTCTATCGATTTCCCAAGCTGGAAGAACAATAAATAAACTTTTTTTTGTCAAATTTTTTCAATATTTCACGCTGGGAGGAAGGTGGAGAAGAATTAGAGTACCACCGTGTAGGGGAAGTGTTTTGCAATAATTGATTTTTTTTTCTAATTTGGGAAATCGATAGACTGGTAAACTTTTTCTTATATTAATCTACATACTTTAAAGTACTTATGGAAAAAAAATCAGCCGTATTGCTAATTACTTGTAGTTGTTACCCCTATCGTCTGGCCTAGCTTGCGATATTGCAAGACCAAGACATATTTTGCTCGTCACTAGTTGCTTCCTAGATGTAACGTTTGTGTATTTTTTCCAGGAGCTCACGTTACAAATTATATGGCAGTTGCTCTACGTCCCTATCGTCTTCCAAGAATAACAGGACTTGATCCGGCTCTTCCCGGGTTCATTACGTGGGATTTGGATAGTAAACTTGATAAAACAGACGCAGACTTCGTAGATGTGTATCATACTAATGCTTTCCTTCAAGGAAAAGTAGAAGAAAGTGGCCATGTTGATTTCTATGTTAACGGTGGAGTTATCCAACCCGGTTGCTGGGCAGAAACTAGTAAGTTATTATTGTGGTTTTGGGCTTGGAAAATAAATGGAATAAATTAATTTTTGAAAATTGGTTTGGTATACTTTTTTGCATATACGGTCGTAGAAAAAATAATGTTCCTAGCTCATGCGTAAAGTGTCTTTCCCGCCCTTGACCGCTTGCCCGAACTCCGCTCCGCGTCTTTCGGGTCAACAGCAGTCGCGTGCGGGGAAGTATCAGTTTCCGCACTTGTTAGGAAAATAACTATTCTACTTATTTCTATTACAGGATATTTCGCGTGCAACCATCATCGAGCTCCTCTATACTACGCAGAATCCATCAACACTGTACGCGGATTTTTCGGATGGCCCTGTCAATCGTATTTCGATTACCTTTTAGGCAGATGTCCTCCTAAAGATCCACAAATTCTTATGGGGGAATATGTAACGAAAGCTGCGCAAGGCGTTTATCTGGTAATTACGGAGTCAGTTTCGCCATATGCAGTTGGAAAATACGAAGGCCCGAGCGTGGAAATTTTGAAATTCTACGAGGCACAAAGATTAGCCATTTTGGACAAATATAAAAATCTCGTTATCGGTTATATCGATGAAGATGATTTGTTTGACCAGCTTTATGATCAAAATAGCGCTAAGCCAGAATTAACAAATGATCTATTTCAAGTTGTTTTGGATCAAAATGATAATGCTGATCTTATTAGTGTATTGACATAGTTCATAATAAATTATTATATCAATCTATTTCTTTCATTTTTTCACCATCAATTTGCGCCTGTATGTTAAATGGTTGGATATATTTTCTAGAAATTGTAACATAACACGTTGGGGTCAATTTGCAGCATGTCTTACCGGCGTCAACTTGCAACCTCCCGGTAAACGGTAACCGGTGTTCTCTCCGCTTTGACTCTCTCCTATAGAGAGAGAAATTAAGAACACACTACCAATATGCAAATTTTTTCTCGAAGCGGAGCATGTGAACAGGAAAGGGATACGCAACGTATGTCCATTGCTCATCGCATGGTTCAATTTAATAGCCAGTAGTAAAAATAAGTTTTTTTTCAACCATGAACCGATAAGGTGAATTTTAATTTCTTGTGAGAGGTTTACCTCAAACTCTTTTTTTAAACTGCATTCAATGTGAATGCACTGTACTGTACCTGCCGATTTGTACGTGACATACGAAGAGCTTTCTATGAAGTAGTTTCTATGAGGTAGATTAACATCAGACACATAGGACCCGTCCGAAGAAAATAAGGAAAGTAAAGCCACAACAACATAAAAACAACATAAAACAACATTCATTCACTGTAATATTAGTTTTAAATTCATTATACAACTTGTAAAATTAACAACATTGTTCATATTCCTTCCCTTCCAGCATTTCCAGGTTTGTTGATAGAGAGTTGTGAGGTGAAAAACAAGTCGACTAATATTATTCACTTACCTTTCTTGATTAACTTTAATTACATTCCTTAACTTGATTTATTAACTTATTAAATTCATTTGGTTTCTTAACTTCATCTATTATCTCATTAACTTCAATATAACTTCAATAACTTAAATAAAGTAGGATTACCCGCGAACCGGTAAGACTACTTCCTGAACTGATATTAGTTTGGTCTCCGAATTCACACCTGAGGTGCTCTCCACATTGAGTCGCCGTTGCAATTTATCTTGCCTTATTATTTTCAATAAATAATAGGTAACAGCACCTGGAGAGTCAATTCCAAACTTTTAAAACACAAAACTTTTTGGTAATATTCAAGCATGATTATGCTATATTAGCGGTCAATACACGAAGTTTTATCACATTTTTCTTAGTGAGCATTCATAGAAGATTTTTAACACATCTTCTCCGCTACACGGTTAATAGAAGACTCTTCAAAAAATAGCGCTAGAAAAGAAAATTGCCGGTTATAAACAACCCTGATTTGCTGAATTCTAAACCAGAGGCGGGGCAAATAATTAACGGACAAGTTCTTTAAAAGTGGTTGAAATGAGCACGTGAACCACATCAAACAGAAAAGCGGCATAGAAACAACAACAGAAAAGGTCATAAATCTTAGAACAAAGGGTAGGGACGTGTGCAATTTGAAAACAATGTTGTTTTCATTTTTACATTTTTTTAGAACGGCGGAACGTAGAAAAGGGGTTTAAGCGATATTCGTTTAATAGACAAAGGCGTAGAAAAACGGTTTGAAAAGAAATTACTTGGAAGTTAATGATAGAAGTAGATACAAAAAATAACGATAGATATTCTATCCTGGGGTTAAAATTTTGGTAAGTGTCCTTTTTCTATCCAGTAATCTTCTAGGTGTTATTCCCTATGATTCTGTATTGCTATGCAATCCACAAGTATAGATAGAAATATCTAATGAGATGGCTAGTCGGGCTATTCTACTGCGACCTTTTCAGATCTATTGTGGTTCTCTTAATCTAGATTACATTCTCCAACCCTACTTTATGCACCTTTTTCTAGCCGTTTCATCCGCTAATTAATTGCCCTCATTTCGCTCGTGTCCTGGTACCAAGGCTACCATGACCTTATAATGGTCTCTAATTGCGCTTAAGGCACATGCAATATCATACCAGTTTAGAATTGACCTCAATGGAATCCAATGTCTCCAGTGCAGTGTGGTATGTCCTTTCCTGCCTTTCAATTTTTTTTAACGCAGTACATATTGAGGAACCAGAGGAACCACAAACGAAGAACCACGAGTCATTTGATGATTATTAGATTTTAATAATACGACAATATAGCAACATCTGCGGAACCAGGAAACTGACATTGTTTATGATGGCATAGGAAATGCGAAAAATCAAAATAGTTCATTTGTGACATGTTGGTTTCTACGTTTTTTGTTTTTATGCAGATATAAAACCTAATGAATACAATTGATAGGTGTCTATGATTTATTCTACGTTATATATTTTTTTGATAACTGCTTTTTGATACTATTTGACATTAAAAGATTAAGCAAAAAATAAAAAAGGCAATGGGGTCAATATTTGCATTATAGTTATAAAAGTAATTAGAAACACTTTTAAATATTCGCAACTGCTTCCATTAATTATAATATCATTTAGATTATTTATAATAAAAAAAAACTTAGAATTGTTATTTGTTCACGTTCAATAAATTCTCGGTTATTTTGTATCAAAGTTCGACGATCGAAAATGGATTTACAAACCATATATTTTCAAACCTTGGTAACTTTGCTTCTGATAGGTAAGTGAATAACTTTTAATGTTTATTTAATACCATTATAATAATTTTATTTTGTCCACGACTATTTGATAATTTTAACATTTTACGTGTTCTTCTTCAAGTATAATGGCGAACATTTTTCACCAGTGAATAATAGGTGTGTTTTTAGCACTTTTCCATACTGTCTCTACTTTATTAATTGCGTTCTTATTATTTGGTCAGGTGCATCACATTCTAAAAATTACAGTAGAGATCTTCTACAAAAACAATATCCAGGGTATGGAAAAGATTTCGTAATATTTCCTGGAGATGACGGTGAAGATATTTATGGATATTTTAACGATAAAAAACTTAGTAGAATGGGATTTGACCTTTCCCAATTTTATAATGGTTTATTTGCTGAAACCAGTGATCTTATCAGATTTACGCTATATACAAGGTAAGTTATTTTTAATATTTACAAGAAGAAATGTACATTTTTTCATCTCAATTATTCAATAATTTTTATCAGGGCATCAAAAACTACATTTTACTGGCTATTTATTTTCAGGGACATTCCTGAAGGTTCTGATATCCTAGACATAGGTAAATTGTTCCTAAACACCACTAAGAAAACTAAATTCATCACACACGGTTGGATGTCGAAAGGCACCGGGCCAGTAGCAATGAAAATTAAGGATGCTTTTCTTCTTAAACAAGATGTTAACGTTTTCATTATGGACTGGGAATTGATAGCCGGTAATAGTATATTTTCTGTAACAAGTGCGCAAAAGCACTAGTTTATCACAATTGTGAAATTAGCATTTACGCACGTGTCGCACACTGTGTTTTTTCTACGACCACCATCCAGAAATCAAACAAACGACTTTGCTGCGCACGGTACTTTTTAATGAGCACTTTTTCTAACATAGTATAGCTTATATGGCGGTGAAAATGAGCATTTCGTTTAAATAAATTACAAAAGATCATATTTTATTTATTAAAAATTACAGTACGCAACAAATTTACGTTTCAAGAAATATATTTCAACTTTAACTTTCCTTGCATGGGATTTTTCACTTAAAATTATAATGAATTGTAAAAAGGGAACAGTTCTGGTTCTTTATCCCTGATGGTATCTCTGGGGCTGGTGTTTCTGACAAGTTTTCGGTTATTGTTAATGAGTCATTATTTGTAGCAGATGTTGAGGGTAACATCAGAATCCGTTATAAAAATCACCGGTACGAAAAATGAAGGAAAACTGTTGAAACTATAATAAGTATAATGTGTCGCTTTCAGGTCGACAATTTGACAATAAATAAATAAGCTGCAGTTGCATAGCAACGAATTAGAAACCGAACTGTTTTACGGGTTTATTGTTAAACACCACAGACTACAGATAAGCAGAATGCTGTAGGTATTTATTTTGGGTATGCCTAATATCACTTTGGCTATGCCTAATGTCACTTTGGTTATGCCTAATGTAGTGATGAGCAAAATTGGTCTTGGTCTTGCGAAAAAGCAAGACCAAGACCGAGACCAAAACCATTCTTCGACTCGCAAGACCAAGACCAAGACAGAATGAACAAGAACAAGACTAATACCAAGACTGACTATGCAAGACCAAGACTAAATACGCAGGACTCAACCAAAAATTATTTTTTCTACTAACGTGCGGAAAGTGAATCTTTTCCGCACTAAAAAGCGTGCGGAAAGAGTCACTTTTCCGCACTAGTGCGGAAAGTAAATTTATTGACATTTGAGGAATATACTGACATTTAAATATTCAAAATATGTATTTTGTATATCCAAGTTTACCAAATGACTGAAAAATTAAGAAATTTATTAGAATTCTGCTATAATTTTCAATAAAGAGGAACGCGTACGCTTCAATAATTTTTTAATGGCTGGTATAAGCCTCATCAAATGATTGTCAAATAATAATGAATATCTGACATTTCTCATCTGTCACTTTGAATCAACATAGCAACAAATAAAAAAATAATCGTCAGTCAATACTCTACGTTATCAAAACCAATTTTACCGTCGCAGCTTTTTCTAAGAGATAATTTATCCATAGAAGATGCGACCATGTAAAAAGGACTATCTTCTAGCAAAAGAAATAGTCACACACGAGCGGAGTACTTGGGCGATACGGTCATTCAGACCATAGAAGTCTCCGGGGAAAGACCAAATCTTCCCGGCTTTGCTTCAACAAGGCTGGGAGGCCGTTGGCACAATTCTGGTGCATATCTTTCGGGCCTGTTTGGCACGCAGGTATGTCCCTGAACAGTGGAGGCAGGTGAAAGTCGTCTTCATACCCAAGCCGGGTCGTACCACATATACGGTGGCTAAATCCTTTAGACCCATTAGCCTAACATCCTTTGTGCTGAAAACACTGGAGAGGGTGGCTGATCGATACATAAAGGAAAAGGTTGGGCTTAGGTATCCTTTGCACAACAACCAACATGCTTTTAGGTGTGGCAAGTCTACTGAAAGTGCCTTACACCAACTGGTAACTCAGGTGGAGAAGGCGCTGGAAAATGGCATGATCGCCCTGGGAGCTTTCTTGGATATACAAGGGGCGTTTGACAGCACCCCTGTAGGATCCATGTGTAGGGCTGCGGCAAATCATGGAATAGAGCCAATGATCACTCACTGGCTTGGGGCCATGTTGTGCAACCGTACAGTAGAGGCCACATGGAAAGACCATGTGGCAAAAGTAATCGTCGCTAAGGGATGTCCGCAAGGGGGTGTTCTTTCGCCCACATTGTGGAACCTAGTCATTGACGAGCTAATAACCCTTTTAAACGGTGAGGGCTTTCTAACGATTGGGTATGCCGATGATATTGTTGTCCTTGTTGTTGGAAGGCACATTACCGTTCTCAGGGATCTCATGCAAAGGGCTCTGAATAGGGTACATGGGTGGTGTAACGAACACGGACTTGCAGTTAATCCTGACAAGGCTGAGATAGTTGCTTTCACCAAAAAGAGAGGTATAAGACCTGAGGGTCTAAATCTTGACGGAGTACCACTGCCGGTGGTTGAACAGGTGAAGTATCTAGGAGTGATCCTTGATAAATCACTGACATGGAAGGCTCATCTTGATAGTCGCCTAAGCAAGGTGACACACACGTATTGGGCCTGTAGGAGAGCCATTGGTCCGAGGTGGGGACTGACCCCCAAAACGATCATATGGTTCTATAGAGTGATTATGCTGCCTATGCTCACATATGCGGCTCTGGTCTGGTGGCCGAGGGTAACCTTGGTCACGGCTAGATCGCAACTGGCACGCCTTCAAAGGGTGGTCAGTTTGGGGGCAACTGGCTGCATGAGAACTACACCAACTGTTGCGATGGAGGTGATCCTTGATCTTCGGCCTCTTCACCATGTGATCGAGGCTGAGGCGGGGAGGGCTTTCCTGCGCTTGAAACGACTGGGATACGTGCGAAGAGGGGAAGAGTGCAGGCACGTCAAGAAGCTCCGGCTCCTGGAAGATATTCCAGTTCTGGCTCGAGCGGCTGATGAATGCCTGCGTAAGTACTACTTCGCTACCCCATATAGGGCCATGATACGGGATAGAGAGTCCTGGGAAAAAGAGAGGAATACACAGCCTAATGGGACCGTCTGGTACACAGATGGCTCATGCTCCGGTGATAGAGCAGGGGCTGGAATTTACTCCAGGAACCCAAGAACACAGGTTTGTGTACCATTGGGTGAGGGTGTATCTGCATATCAGGCCGAGATATATGCTATCTTGGAATGTGCGCAGATAAACCTAGACAGAGGTTATGTGGATCGACGCATAACCATATACTCCGACAGTCAGGCAGCAATTAAAGCCCTGAGTGGGTATACCGGCAACTCAGGACTTGCTAACGAATGTCGAGAACTACTTGCTAATCTTGCAAGGCGGAACGTGGTGCGGCTAGAATGGATTCCAGCCCACTCTGGTTTTGAAGGCAACGAGATGGCGGATGCACTGGCTGCGGAAGGGGCGGCAGCTCCTTTTTGCGGCCCGGGCCCGACCCTGGGCCTAACAAAACAAAGAATACGCAAGGAGACGAAGAAGTGGCTGAGGAATCAGCACCTCGCTCATTGGAATGCTCTGCAGGGTCCTAGACAATCCAAACTTCTACTGAAGGGATGGACTGATGGACACGCCAGGGCAGCCATTGAACTACCAAGGAGTAGGCTAAGGAAGATAGCAGGACTCCTAACAGGGCACTGCTGTATGAGGAAGCACCTCTACAATCTAGGAGTAGAGGAAAGTTCCCTATGTAGGGGTTGCGGCATGACTGATGAAACGTCAGTTCATGTTCTCTTAGAGTGTCCACACTGGGCTGTATTACGCAGGCGAATCTTCGGTGTCACTGTCATGGCTCCTGGAGACACAAGCAGGCATCCACTGAAAAAGGTTGCGGCCTTTATTGAAGGGCTCGGCTTCATGGATGACTAGGTAGCAGGATTGGCACAATGGGCCCGCCAGTGGCCTCAGTGTCGGAGCCTTGGCTTGAGTTGTCCAGGACAAGGCTCGCCTGAACATTTAGTAGTAGTAGTAGTAGTAGTCCATAGAAGAAAAAATAGTGTACCTAACACGTACGTAAAGTGACTTTTCCGCACGCGATTGCTGGCCGAACTCCGCTAAAGCGTCGTTCGGCCATCTGCAATAGCGTGCGGAAAAGTATCACTTTCCGCACTAGTTAGGTAAACTACTATTTCACACACACACCCTTTTTTTAATTCAAAGATAGTAAATTTAGCTTTAAAAATGTTTGTTGCATAAAAATAAAATGTTTACAAAATGTTTTGAAAGATGTTCGTTAAGAAATTATGGCTAAACCAAGACTAAAACCAAGACCAAACAAAATACAGCAAGACCAAGACCAGACAGATTTGAGCAAGACCAAGACCAAGACTGAATATGCAAGACCAAGACCAAGACCGAGACTGTTCGAGTCTTGGTCTTGCTTTGCTCATCACTAGCCTAATGTCACTTTGTGTATGCCTAATGTAACTTTGGCTATGCCTAATGTCACTTTGTGTATGCCTAATGCAGCTTTGGCTATGTATAATGTCACTTTGGCTATGCCTAATATCACTTTGGTTATGCCTAATGTCACTTGGTGTATGCCTAATGTCACTTTGTGTATGCCTAATGTCATTTTGTGTATGCCTAATGTAGCTTTGGCTATGTCTAATGTCACTTTGGCTATGCCTAATGTCACTTTGGTTATGCCTAATGTAACTTTGTGTATGCCTAGTGCAACTTTGGCTTTGTCTAATGTCACTTTGGTAATGTCACTTTGGCTGTGCCTAATGTCACTTTGGTTATGCCTAATGTCACTTTGGCTATGCCTAATGTCACTTTGGCAACGCCGTATGCCACTTTTCTCACAAGTCTTGTTACTATGACAAAAATTTTTATAACCAATGTGCAAAATAGTGTTTTGGATGGTGGTCATTTTTTCAAACGCGATTTAAAATATATACTTAAATTATTTTCAGGAAATATCCTTTATCCAGTTTCTATGTCAAAAACACCAGAAGTTGGAGGAGTACTCGGGCAATTTATCAATACACTTATAGAAAAACATAATCTGAATCCAAAGGACATTCATATAATTGGACATAGTCTAGGAGCGCACGTATCTGGATTTGCTGGAAGACGAGTTAAAGGAAATGTTTCTAGAATTACTGGTATGTAATACATATTTCCGTTAATAAACACTGTTACATTTTTATTTTTCACTCGAGCCTGGATTTCATCGGGTTCAGCTCAAAAGAAGGCGAAGGCCCACTCAGACTGAACGAGGGACAAGGATATAATCGGCGTACTTATCCCTTAGAAGAAGAACCTACGAAATACATCCCTGGCTCTCCACAACTAAAGAAAAAAGGGGGAAACGTTCTATATCTATTTATAGTTCGCATCAAGTGTACTTTTTGCTTAAGCAGCGGTCACAATGAGCTGTTTTTCAACCGTTGGCTCCTACCGGATATTAGCAGCCACCCAATCGTAATATAAAATAAACTCTAGCTAGCGGATAAATTTACCAGCCACAGCAGTATGAGATACATTTTAAAAGTACACACGCAAAAACCATAACATTTATAAAACTCAATTTATATTTTAGGACTGGATCCAGCTCTTCCAGGTTTCGACATTGGATTGGTAAGAGGAGGTCATTTGAATCAACAAGACGCTGATTTTGTGGATATAATCCACACTTGTGCTGGTTTCTTAGGACTTAAAAATCCAATAGGACACGTCGATTTTTACCCAAACGGAGGATCTCCTCCACAACCTGGCTGTGACATATTGAAAGTAATTACATTTGGTAATCTAGTTTTTCCGTGTAGGTTGTTCTTTAGAACAGCAAAGGAATATTATTGACAACTTCACATTTAAACTAGTAACGTATCTGTATTATAAGTTGCATAACTTTAGTAAATTTTTGTTTTAATTTTTGACTTTGACGATTAAATTTTGATGAGACAAATAAACCATAATATTTTTAGGTAACAGAAGCTTGTAGTCATGGAAGGAGTTGGGTACTTTTTGAGAATAGTATTAGGATTAATCAACGTTATTTGGGAAGAAAATGTAAAAGTTTGAACAATGTTTTTAATTCAAATTGTGATGGACAATACATTGCAATGGGAGAACCCACACCCACCGATGCAAGGGGAATTTATTATGTAGAAACGACAAATCATGAACCATTTGTGAAACAAGTCGATTTTATAGATAACAATAAAGTATAAAAACAAAAAACTAGTGT
>CAJUYH010011494.1:0-10995 GCA_910591685.1 Galerucella tenella | reverse complement strand
TTTGTAACGCTCTCGGTGAGATCTTTTCGATTCTTAAACAAAATATAATACGTTCCATTGAAAAAAATGTAAGTTTGTGCTGCTACTTGGTTTTGGAACACCCTGTGGAATCGAAAGTATTTTCAAAATGGGATTTCAGTAACTGTATTAGCTCACACAAAACTATAAAGTTCTATCTATCACCACAACGATGTAATCCTCCGATGTCAGAAGATTGTCCCACCCTGTATATTGTTCTCATCCTTTCCATAAAATTGTAAAGATTTTAAAAGGAGATAAAATATCTATCTATCTATCTATACTAGAATTCAGTATTCACGAGACTGCTATGGAAATAAATAGAAGTGTTCAATGTTATGCTAAATGTTATAATTTGATAAAAACGCTGCCAATTCATTTTCATACTTCCCATCTATGTGCAAGAGAATAAAAATTGAAATTATCACTATAACTTCTCTAAAACATTCCGTAACACCTACCTAATTGTACTTTGCGGCTTTCAGCATACACAAAAGAGATCAAAGTTTAATATTCAAATTTGCGTACAATTATTTTTTAATTACAATCCAATATACAAAAGGGTACACCGCACAATAAAAAGGCCAAATGAACTCGCTAATTCTACATACAATTCACCGCTAATTGTTTGAATAACTAAGCATCCGACATTTTTTACTGCTGTTCTAACAAGTTCTCTGGTCTTCTAATTCTCCTATTATTTTGGAAGTTTCAATTATTCCTTGTGGAATGCAAATTTCCAGTAGTAGTCGTTGATTAAATGTTCCAAAACGTGTTCCATGTAGTTTCTCTAATGCGACCATTAAGAGAAAGAGAAAGAGATATTCTAAAATTACCGTTTTGTGGTTGTACTTTTAGGTTTATTGTGAATTTTACGCTGAGAAAGTCTGCGAAACTTTTATGGCAATTTATCACTTTCCCCAAGATAATGAAATTTTACTTTATACAATTCCATGCAAGCTACACGACAGCTTTATACATTATGCGAGATGACGAAGAGTCCTCTTTATTTCGCATTTACAACTAGACAATGCCTCCGGTCTTATGTTAAAATATAAATAGTTATATCATGAATAACATCCAAATATCAAACTAACCTTCATTAAAATCATTCTCTTTATTATGAAAATAGAGCATACCTGCATCATTTTTGGAAACTTTAGTCATGAATATTTGATTTGAAACCGATCACAGTATATCACAACTTATTAAAAATAAAAATAAAATGAAACAAATTATTAACATGTTATAGCAACGAACATCAACAAGACAAGAAGGATCACTCTAAGCTCCTCCCCTCGTTATGCCTATCTCGCTCGAATATCGGATGCTACTGTGTATTAATAGAGCACCGTAAGTCTCCTACGCGCGATATGCATAAACAGGTGGTTGTCCGTCGTAGATGTAAAGATGTGAAGAAATATACCAGTTGTCTTTTTGAGTGAGGAATAAAATAAACATTTACGTACTTAGTGTTTTGTGTTTGGTTCTGCAAACAGAATGATAGAAAGGCAACATACGTGGAAAAATGTATAAACAATACAATGCACTTTATATATGGCTAGAAAATTACTCTATTACCTCTGCTCTGTCTTTATGGGAAACCTTAAAATGCAGGAATTATTCATTTCTTTCAACAAGGAACCTTAATCAGGATTGCATTGAAAAATTTTTTGGTCTAGTAAGAAATTGTTGCGGAAACTCAAGAAATCCAACCCTAATTAAATTTTGTTGGGCATTCAAGAAATTAATTTCTCCAAAATATTTTAATGAGGTTGAAGGTGCCAATTGTATTGAAGATATTAATACAGTTTTGCTCAATGTAACTCCTGATATGCTAGAGGAATATAAAAATATCGATGTACCTATATTGACAAATAATAGCTCTTTCACAGTTTTCACCTGCCACTATAGAAATATTTCAAGTACGGATGGCAATGCTATAGTTTACATTTCTGGCTATCTATTAAGAAAATGTTTGCTACAACACTCTTGTAGTGCTTGCACAAAGTATAATGATGAAAATACATTACCAAAAGAAGCAGCTGTATTTTTAGAGCATAAAGCATATTCGACTTCTAAAAACTATGGAGGTCTGAATGTACCTCCTAGTAAAATTGTAGAATATGTTAAATAACTAGAAATAATCTTTGTTGGAAATTTTGATAAAATTAGTTGTCACGAGAACGTTGGAGTGACCCTTAGAAAATTATATGATAATTTACTGTTTACACATCCTTGAAAAAAGTTTCCTCATAAATATTTTTTAAACCTGTATATTAGGCTGCGGATTAATTTTACAATTAAATTTGTGAACCAGGATATGAAAAATAGATATTCTTCGAAACAATCAATGAAACCTAACATAAAATTAAATACATATCTTAAAACATCTTTGAAAACCGGCATATTCAATATGAAAGACTTTCAAAATTCATAGATTTTAACTTATTTGGTTAAACGCCTTTGGTTTTGGATGGTTCGTGTATCGATTCTCATATTTTTCGAATCGCGATAATTATTTTTCCCAGTACCCGTATTCTACTGTTAGGTTAGTTGGTACTCTTTGATGGCCTCGGATTTGAAACAACCTGCAATGACCTGTATGCATTTTATATTAGAATACCTACTTAAGTTGGCTTATGCAAACATTTTATTGTTAATTTTTATACCTACTAGTCCCCTCTGTAGCTTACTACATTATTACTTTTTGACGCAACTTCCAATTTTCCCTCCATTTTTGCTACCAGTTCTTTCCATAATTATGTTTAGATTCACCAATTGAATATCCTGACGATATTCCCTTTTTTATTTTAATTCCCACTAAGCGGAATAGGTTACAATAACAACTATTGCTAGATGTTTTTAAATCACCCTGGTAAGTAAACGTTTATTCGTTTCAATCGCTAGCGGTTTGCATCAACCTCGTATAAGCACGAGCACGTGTACGGGTCCAGGAATTTGTCGATATCGTCGGCGCGCTTGTGTAAGCTGGACATGAAAGTTCCGACGGAGAGTGACCCTTCTTGTCTTGTTAATGTTAGTTGGTTATAGTGACAATTGTGTTAAATTATATATCGGTAGAGCTTCTAACTGAAAACTAGAATTCAAGAACACATACGTTGCTATGACAACAAAAAATCTGATGCTAACTATTCACTCATTTGTTAGCGAACCAACACATTTTGAAAGTTCACCTTCAGAACCTGAATTCTTCAAATTGATTATTCTAGAAGCACTTGACAAATGGAATTGAATGTTCAGGTAATCTTCTGAACGACCAAATAGATTCCAACTATTCTTCATTATTAAACTTATTCACCTAGCTAGAAGATAGTTCAGGAATGATTGTTGTGAATGAATCTCCAGGTGAATCTTTCCAATACGTTTTTCTCTTCCCAGTATTTTGTCACTGGTTTGTAAGACGTAAGTAACAAACTCCAAAAAGTTCTCATAGTCAAGAAATTTAGCAGTGAGTTTTTTCCGACATGCTGACTTAAGCAGTTTCCCTTATAGTATAAATAACTATTTTTAAGCTACAAAGTGTTAAAGAATCGCCTCACAAGCTTAAGTTGAATATAGGCTCAAATAGAGTGAAGTTTTAAACATATTAATTTGCCCCCTTTCATCGGGCTATAACTTTTATCTGGAACTAAAATCTATTTTCTAGAACTTTTTTTATTATGATTAATAATTGCAGAGCCCATTAATCAGATGAGTTAATTCAAATGAGAAGTGGTACACATATTCCCTAAGAGAATAACGTGCTTGATTGTTTTCACAGAGACCCAGTGGATATTTTCTAAAAAATTCATTTTGGGTCACGCACGGTCGATTAATGTATTTAGAGCGTGGAATCAATGTATTCAATCTTGTTAATGTCATGTATGAAAACTTAAATGTCGAAAATGGTATTTTTCGGTAAAAAGTCTTTAGATATAGATATAAATTCCCGTGGATTCAGCATTTTCAACTCACTTTGGAAAAAATTTACAAAATTCATTTTTTCAGTGAGATATTTTGATTTTGAGTGAAAAGAAATGTCCATTTATTGACTGGAGCTTTGTTTTTCGCAGGTTCCCACTACGATTTTTTCCAGACTTATGTTTTCTCCAAAGGATGTGCTCAATATCCACAATTTTGTGTGAAATTTTCAAGGTTAAAATAGTGTTTTTGCGACAAATATCAATTCTTCTTTCAAAAAACAATACCTGCTCTAAACTTCATAGTAGTAGGTTGGTCTTCTGAGACTCTGTTGAAATTACAACTGAATACCCATAGTATTAGTACACAAGCTTCAATATTCGTTATATCAAATCCACTTCTTTTTTCTCATATATTCATATAATAACATGTTTGATATTGCCAAATTTAAAGATAGGTACTTTACTCTTAACTTAAATTCATATTTTCGACAAACCTCGTATGTTACTGAAAAAAAATGATATCCGATGATTGTATTTTAAATTTTGGAACATGTTGAGCTTTTTATGGGAATAAGTTTTTTTCCTAAATTCAATAATAAAAAAGTTTCTCCACGACTAAATTATAACGCACAAATTATTTTTACATATTTAGCTGCATAATGATATAAATTTTTTCTACTAACGTGCGGAAAGTGAATCTTTTCCGCACTAAAAAGCGTGCGGAAAGAGTCACTTTTCCGCACTAGTGCGGAAAGTAAATTTATTGACATTTGAGGAATATACTGACATTTGAATATTCAAAATATGTATTTTGTATATCCAAGTTTACCAAATGACTGAAAAATTAATAAATTTATTATAATGCTGCTATAATTTTTAATAAAAAAAAAACTTATTTTTCAATAATTTTTTGATGGCCCTGGTATAAGCCTCATCAAATGAATGTCAAATAATAATAATTGATTTGTTGATATGTATATAATGAGAAATGTTGATTTATGATTACTTTTGGGTTCTTTCCGCATGCTAGTAGAAAAAATAATGTACCTAACACGTGCGTAAAGTGACTTTTCCGCACGCGATTGCTAACCGAACTCCGCTAAAGCGTCGTTCGGCCATCTGCAATAGCGTGCGGAAAAGTATCACTTTCCGCACTAGTTAGGTAAACTACTATTTCACACCTGTGAATAATAAAAAGAATTCACTCTCGTTAGCCAATCACATTCTATTATTATCAGAATTCACGGTAAAATGAATTTAAATGAATAAATCAAATCGTCTCCTTAAAACGTCAAATACCTAAGAACGCATATCGCTTCAGACAGCGCGTCGTTTGAAACGTCAAAATAATTATAAAATTATAATTTTACGTATTATAATAGAAAAAACATGGACAACAGTAGCGATAGTGAATGTGTACGCCTCCCGGAGTTAATTTCATTTATAAATGTAAGGGTTCCGATTAAAAATATGAGTTACGTACCTAATATTTACTCTTCACATTTTTATAAATATGCTCATAGCCTAGTGGTGGTTGACTATGGCGCAGACGATCGAGGTTCGATCCTCACTGGAAGTTTTTTCTTTTTAGTCGTGGAGAAAGTATAGTCTTTTACTTGTGTAGAATAGCCATCATTCTGAACTCGTTGAAGAATATACTATTCTTAACATACTAAGACATTTTGTATATGTGCACGCTGCTTCTCGATTATTCCAGTGTGATCAAGCAAGATCAGCTCGCTTCTCAATTACTTCCATTACATGAAGAGGACTAAGTTGATTTCCCTGATAATTATTTGACAGCTCCAAGGACCAATCAAATTCCCTCATTTTTTATCATATGAACAATTTCACCCAATCATGTCAACATTAAACTGATAACAGACCATGGGCTATTTTCACGTTGCTATGGACACATATTGATTTATTTCGATTTGAAGTTTCGAATATTATTTAGGCTATGGTCCGAAAGTAACTGGTTTGCGGTTTACCGTCCCGAAAGTAACCAAAAAATAGTGGTTGCTGAAAATCTGGTTATTTTTGGAACACGGTTTCCTGAAATATGGTTAATGAGCTGTCAAACTCTTAACCAGCATTAGGAGCCCTGTTACTTCTGGTTTCGACTGTCATCGCTGTCACGCGACATGCATTATTATTGTTTATTATTTTTGTTAGCTGATTATTCCAGATTATTCCACCATCGAAGAGAAAAATAAAACATATAAACGAATCATAATACGAATAAAAGTGAAACACGAAAGCAGCCTGATTGTTCATGTTTAAAAACAACTCAAATATTGTAAAAATAATTTTTTGAAGTGTAGAGGACAAGCTTAGAGAACCTTCGGTGCGTAGTGCTTCGCTTTTGTGTAAATTTTCCAAAAACTGTAACAGAGCTATATAATTTTATTTTAGATACAGGAAGAAGTGGTGTCTCAGAGGCAGATGCACGAAAGTACAGCTTCTTTCTAGATATTTGGAAATAATAAATAGTACTGGGTAGATAACTCGATAGGGTTAAGCCAATAGAGAAAAAAAAAGGGTTTCGTACTTTTACCGGTTTTGTGCCCCGAATACAACTAGATTTTTCAGTTATATCCGTCAACCGCAGCGGTTAACCGTGGTTACGGCTAGTTACTTTTGGACCATAGCCTTAATATTTCGAAATGTCACGATTTGGTTGTAATACTATAATTAACTTCTATCCGAATAACCCTTGGACATTGATAAATGCTCAAAAATTTTCTGACAACTTTCTCAAGCTTGTTGCTTGTTGCTTGTTCCAAGCAACAAGCGTTCGAAATCTGTCATAAAATTTCTTCGCACAATTATAAATGTCCTTGGGCTATTACTACTGATAACGACCAATCTTGTTACTATATTTGTTTGAAACAGCCTTCACTATAGTTTGTGGGTTGTTAAAATAAAAAGTCCACCTCTTGTTCTGCTTTCCAACGCTTCAATTCGATCATGCAAGTGTTTTGAGTTTTGTAGAAGAAATTCCAATCTTTAACTTTATTTATTACCAACAACATTCAATTTTAAATTAATTGCGTAAGTCTATTGAAATTAAAAGAGAGCTTTACGAAAACAAACTCTATATACCGCATAATATTCCATGTTCGTTCTTTTTAAGCTACTAGCCGTTGTGATTTTAATTTGCTAAAAGCTTGTTGGGTAAAAGCGGCGCTTCGCTTGTCAACATAAGTTGTCCATTCCAAAGACCTCGCAATACGGCCGGAACGCTGAGTAACTTACAAACTCCGAAAACTTTTGTAATTAATAGCATTTCTGAGAGGAGTCAGCGTAGTCTTGGAGTCGTGCATAATTGAGCGAAAAAATTTAGGTAATTTTTTTTTGAATTTCAAAATTTTTATATTTATCAAAAGGTACATCAATCTTTTGACCTAAGCGAGCTCTATAATTTTTAATTTATACCATTAAACGGGGTCAAAGAATTTTCATTTGTTTTAATTAATTATACATTATATCAACTTAATGATTGGGGAATCTTATTACTTTAACCGCATCGAACGTAGTAGGTACCATATCTCGTGGTTGGTATATTTCTATAATTTTTATTTTCAAGATTGAATACTTCTCTCAAGTATTCAATAGGTGGAAAAGACTCCTCTTTTGTCTACTATTGATTTCCCATTATCCTTCCCAATACAAATTATCAAGTTAAGATTAAAAACGCGATTTTGGTGCCACAAATAATAGCATATTATACACCAAAGTGGTTGAGACTATTATTGACCGAGCACCAAAGTTATGAGGTGTGAGGCTTGTGAATGTCTTCACCATCATGGTGTACATTTTTTTCCACTATACTAGCCAAAGGACCCCGCGCTTTTCTTATGACGTTCCGTCAAATGTTATAAATTTTGGATATGATGTAGTACTCGACTTCTTGACCAAAAGTGTCCATGGGACCAATTCAATCCTATGACTAGTTTCCGATATACAGGGTATTAAATTTGAAAAATCCGTGTTTTTCGTGACCACGTAATTTTATTATTAACAAATAAATATGCATTTTCAATCGATGGTACTATTAATATGTTCTAGTTTATCGTAAACTTACACATACACATAGTTCAAAATGTCAAAATATACAGGGTGGGACTCAATTATACAAGGACGAATTTTTGGAATTCAAAGAAATTCTTATATTGAATGAAAACAAGGTAAGGAATAAAAATTTACTTCATATTCAATGTTTTGGCATCAAATATACTAGTTCTATAGAGGTATTCCATACAGGGTGATTCTTAATGCAACCTGAAATTAGTTTTTTTCTTTATGAAATAAATAAGTTACACCATGTATTTTAAAATTAGTTTTTGATGTTTAAAACATATTGGTTACCTTGATATTAGTACTTTTCTTAAAATACAGGGTGATTTGCACATACATCTTGTTATTAAACCGACAAAAATTAGAGAAAATACAGAAAGACTGAGATGGTCCTTTTCACCAGGAAAAGAAGTTTATCGGGTTTGAAACCTCCTGAAATCTTCAAAAGCAAACTAAACTTTTCGGAAGAGGTGAAATACCTTGGTATTACCCTCGACAGGAAACTAACATGGAACTCTCATCTACACAGCAGAGCAAAAAGAGCATATGTGGCATATGAGCAGTGTCGGAGGACAGTGGGACGCACATGGGGTCTGTCGCCCCGTGTGGTCACCTGGATCTACACTGCAATAATAAGACCCATGTTAACGTATGGAGCAATTGCATGGGGACCGAAGGTTCTACAAGCAACGGCCATCCAAAAATTATATCAAATACAGCGAATGGCTTGTTTGAACATCACAGGAGCCATGAGAACAACACCAACTGCAGCAATGGAACTAATTACTGGTCTGACCCCTCTGGACCTACACGTTAAGGAGGTTGCGTTAATGGCAATGGTACGATTGCGCACGGCTGGTGTAAACCCCGAAGTAGGAATGGGCCAATTGAGGTTGAGCCTATGGAAGGAAGCGCTCACTGCGCTACCTCTCCTGCAGGCAGCCAACGATGCAATTGAACCCAGGTTTTTGTTTAACAAACCCTACAAAATTCAAATAAAACAGAACACAGAGCCAGATGCTGCAAATGCAATACGCATATATACAGATGGTTCAAAAATGAAAGAAGGCTCAGGCTGTGGAATTTACTCGAGAGCACTGAGCCTCAAGATTAAGTGGGGAATGGGAAACAATACCAGCGTGGTTCAGACAGAACTGGCTGGTATCTCAATTGCCACAAAAGAACTAACCAGAAGAGGAATTTCTGGCAAAACCATAATAATCTGCACTGATAGTAGACAAGCCCTATTAGCCTTGAACAGACAACGTGTTATATCGAGGCTAGTACTAGAGTGCCACCAAGATTTAGCTGACGTCTCGGCAGATAACAACATTATCCTGAGGTGGGTTAAAGGGCACGACAGGAGTAAAGGAAATCGCATTGCTGATTCTTTAGCCAGGGAAGCCGCTGGACTGAAAATTCTAGGACCCAGTGACACCTACGGCCTAACGACTTCGACAATTGCGGAACTAGCCAAACGTTACACCCATGCTCAATCCCTTAAGAGATGGGATGGAATCAAAGGATGCAGTTTTGCCAGGATCACCCTGGGCGACCCTCGGAAGCTGGCGCCGAAGAAATATTTGGCGATGACCAGGAAAAACCTACGTTTAACAGTAGGATTTCTGACTGGTCACTGTCAACTAAGTAAACACCTCCATACTATGGGGCTAGTGGACACACCTCTATGCAGGATGTGTGAACAGGAAGATGAAACTGTCAGGCATGTCTTATGCGAGTGTCCGGAGTTATCGTCAATAAGAGAGTGTGTGTTCGGTGAGTCTTGGCCTACACCTGCCGATATAAAGGAGATGTCTCCCAGTGACCTGTCCACCTTCCTGAGAAGGACAGGATGGACAATGACCTAGGAGGACAACTCCTCGGGAGGATGTACAATGGGTCACATGTGGCCTAAGTGCTGTGAGCCTACACACTCACCCTCCCTACTCTACAGATACAGATAGAGAAAATACACTTTTTCTGAATCATCCTGTATTTTATAATTCCGTCAAAATGTTTAATTTATTTTGTTTTGTAATGAGCTTAAAATAGTGAATGAGCTGAAAAGATTTCATAATCTTACTATATCTTACTTATATACGTATACGTATTACATACGTATATTATATACGTCGTCATGAAACAAAATATTTTTTGTTTGCAGAGTTTGGAAGTATTAATCAAAACTCTACAAAATTTCACACTTGTTGAAGCCAGGCAAATTTGTGAATAGGTGTGGAATATTATAAGATTAAGGTCATTTATTATCAATGAGTAATTATCTGTTAAGATGTCTTGTTATGTTATATATTATTCTTTTTAAATTGTTTGTTAGTGTAGGTATAACGTATTATTCAATTTGTACTCATACACCCTTGCTGTAAACTCATGTTTTTGAGGTAATAAATTATTATTATTATTATTGACAATTATTGCTTCTTCTAGCCTACTAAGAAGTTGAATTTCTCTATTGGTGGTTAGGATCAGGGTAGTGGATCTCTGAAGGCGCGAGGGTGCTGCCACATAGGGAGTCCCGTCAGTACTAAAATTTCTAATTTAGTGAGAACTGTAACGCCGTTAGTGGTAGTTGCAGATTCTTCCACATATATCAGCGCTGACATCCTAACGTGTTATCTATGATCCTAACATAACAACTGCCTGACGTGTATCGTGAGTTTGTCCAGTTTTCGTTTTTAAAAACTATTTTGCTTATTTGTGTGTGTTGAGTATTCTTAGTTGGTTTTTATTGTTTATAGTAGGACTTTTATTTTGAGAGACAATGTCGAGAATATGCTTTGAACTTCCCAGCATTGTTGTTGAATACCTAACAACCATTTTTCACCATGTTTGTCATTGAAATATGTAAAAAAATGTTCCATTTACTGTATACTTTTCTTATTCAATAAAGTATATTAACTTGATAATTATTGCTTCATTTTTCTCATTTCAGGCATTATGTGGTCCATTTTTT
>CAJUYH010011493.1:0-10996 GCA_910591685.1 Galerucella tenella | reverse complement strand
TCATTCGTTCAATACAAAATGTACCTTACGGTATACCCTCTTAAAATGTATTTTGGTACGTCTATGAAATCAACTTAAATGAATGATTTATAACTCCTCGTACTTTCTGTACAGACTATAAAAATTTACAATTAGCTATTTTTTTCAAATCTATTTTTGCTTTGAAAAAAAAGCAATACCTTCAATTGCTGTTGCTATTTAACGCAACAAACAAATCATTCATCGTTTCTATGAAATTTGATGTATTTTCCGAAGTTCTTGAGATCAGCTCCCCTGTTTTAACAGCAGTTTTAATGGCTGCAGCTACTGAATGACTGAGCAGTTATGTGGCCAATTTCACATTCATTTTTTCGAATGCGTTTAGATATAGATGCTTCGTTGTCAATTTTATTAGGGACCTTCCGGTTTCACTCATTTGATCTAACTCATGGGTTTTTATAATATCAACGAATCGTATGAACTGGCCATTAAAAATCAAGTTGCTTGATAAACAGTTATTTCGTATACATTTTATCAAATGTGGTACATCATAAAAGCTAAAATACTTCTTTTGTTTAATGACAAAGTGTGGATTGTCCACGTTCACTCCCAAATTTTTAAATAGTTTTAGGTTTATTGATGACAAAACACAAACAACTCACATGGGATCCAAACCGGAGTCGGATATTTTTTCCAATGCATTTTCAACTATATCTTGCAAATAATATTCAGCGCTTATACCATTTTCTGTCAAGTAAAATACTACAGGAATTTTCCATTTGGAAAAAACACCCCTTACCATTTGGACTAAAGCTTGTCCAGCCAAAACTAATTATCTTATGCTGTCTCCATGTCTTGGAATCTTTCGATTAAATCTAATTTTGTGTTGTACTCGATAGTTTTCTTAATGGCCATTTCATCGAAAAGAAATATGCATTTTTTTCCTGGTGATTTGACATGACTCTGGTTTTAATAGTAATGTTCTCGAATATCTTTTCACTCAAACCAGGATTACACGTGAAATTAGAAATCCAGCTTTTTATTGTGGAGATGGCCGGAAGACTTACACCTCTTCTACGTAAAAACTTATAAGTATTGGGTCCTTTATAAAAAATTTGTAAGGCTACTTTTCTCTCCAACGGCAACCACTTCTGCTTTTTATTACGAAACTGCATATTTATTAAGGAAGTACAAAATTGTGTACGAGTCTTAGTCAAAATCGATGAACTTTTATTTTTTGCATTGAATAGAGCTTTTTTTAAATGTCTAATCCTTGTTAGCAGATTATTTTTTTTCTGTGCTTCCTTAAATCTCATCTTGAGAGTCATTAACTGCCAATTTTTTTTGGGGGGAATAGAAGGGGACGACGGCATATCGATTAGCTCATGGATAAATGGATCAATGATCTAGGGTCGCTTTCATAATCAATACTATGTGCAGTCCTGCTCGTTGATGGTCTTTCGAGAGTGTACTTCGCAAACTGGGTACTGAATACAATTCTTGCGACGGCATTTCATTTTCTATATATTTTTTGGGAACAGCAAAATTTGGTAATCGTTTAGAAGTTAAAGCGTTTTTAATGAAATGCTTGCTGCATATAAATTTTCCCCTCAATACGCTCAAGCTCAGGCTCTCCAAGGAAGCGTTTCCTGTAATATAAATAATCAGTATCAATATAATTTAAATACAATAATTACTAATTACGAAATATTTCAGTAACTACTATTTGGTTTGGGTGATTATGCAGATCGACCGTGCGCAACATGGACAAAAACAAGATCTTTGTACGAAGACAATTTGAAAGTTCGATAGTTGCAAGGAATATTTTTTATTAAATGAATATGAACTCCATATATTTTAAATAAACTTTGATGTTGGACGAATTAGTTTCCTGCAATGCCGGACAAGGATTTCATTAATTTAGTGATCATTTTGCTCCAGAAGTTCGCCAAGAAATCAGTTAAAGTATAACTTATGTTAATGTGATGACCCATATTTTTAATCCCTTTGAAGGAAAAAGCCGCCCAGTGGCGTGCATAAATTTTTTTTATAAATTTGAATATTGTGAAATTATGTTTTTCAAATGTAATTCAAATTAATATAGTGAATTAAAATTTCAATTATCTCAAGTTACTATTATAAACCCTGCTTAAAATAGAAACAAAAATGAAGAGCTTTTTTTCATAGAGATACTACATATAGAGGCATCAAGCCATAGGGCGCTCTGTAAGTGGGAATGTCCGTCTGAACTCCAGTAAGAGAGAAAAACACAGAATTGCTTTACTGCATCGATCTTTCTAAACAAATGAAGAAATTCATTTTTTTATATCAAATCTCCAAATTAAAATCTTTAAAACGATAAACAATCTTTTTTAAAGGGTTTAAATCAGAATTTCAGAATCATATCATTATGCCGATCAAAGGAAAAAGTTGGTAAGGGCGTACAAACTTTATATACATATTTCTTCCTTTACATAAATAGTCTTACCAGATTTTAAAATCCAGTCTTGACATATTGCCGGATTCTTAATGGAAAATCGGAACATCCTAATACTTGGGTCTCTGTAGGTTGAATTGTCACATTATAATAAACACATTCATGTCCAGACATCTCCTGAAAATATTGTTTGTTTCATTTACCAGGCAATGTTATTTTTTGGAGGATTTAATAAATATGAAATTTGTTCATGAATGGGATTCGCATGAGGAGAAACACTTTTACTTTTTGCTTCATTTCAAAGTAATTTTTTCAACTTCTACTTGACTTGACATTTACGTCTTTATCAAAGCAATATTTTCTAATTAAACGATGCCATAGCACACAACTCTTTCTGGAAAAGTTAACAGAACGACCATTTGAAATATAATTGCTTAGAGAATTACTAACAACTAGATTATTGTTGAAGTTTTGAACTTAGTTAACGGATGAAACAGTTTTCTCCAATTCATTAGATTATGAAGATAAAGCAATTACGAATAACGTTGTTTCTTAAAATAAAATATTTTCTTTTCTTCCGGACCCCATTCGTATAAAATGAGTACATACCTATTTATAATTACCAACCAAAGTAATATGTAAATTAGGTATACCTTATTGAAAAATAGTAGATTGCTTACCTTAAAAAAATCGGCGGCGAAAGGACACAATTCAATGTTTAATTTTATCACTAACAAGTTGATTAAATAGTTTTTAATACTAATTAACCAATGAGAACTATAATACCAATAAAACAACAACGAACGAATACTACTTGGACAACGAACTAAACAAATAAAATAATATGAAAAATGTCGAAAACATATAATAGACGCAGTGATATAATTTAAATCATAAATTCAATTTGAAATTGGGACCAAGTATTTAACGACATCTAGCGGTGGTCCCAAATTGTATAAAACACATTAAAGCATGGGATTGACCTACTGGGTCTACTTATACATTGCTTATTTGGAACTTTTTATTAAATATTTATCTTGTAGCTGTTTTCATGGCCCCGAAAGCCATTTCTTGGTTGTATCAAAAAACAATGCCCACTCGGTAAACGAAATTACTTTTTTCATATTGGTGTAAATTCCCGAGGTTGTCTGCTTCCTATGGCAGTCAAACACAAACTAAATGACGCGCTTCCCCAAATTTTCACACTAGTCTATTAATAGATGATGGGAGCTAAATTGATAACTCGTACCCTTTTATATAAAAATTTAATATATTAATATATACATCATGGTGGTGAATACTACAATTATTGACCGAGCACCAAAATTATTTCGCGAGTGGCTTTGCCCCGAGCGGAATAAGGTGCGAGTCTTATAAATGTCTTCACCACCATGGTGTATATACAATTTTTTCCACTATTAGCCAAATTTAGGACAAAAATTAAAAATAATTCACAAACGCACCACGAGAAACGAGAAGCGTCTGACTGACAAGTACACTGCCAGTTTTCGATATATTATGGATGTACTCGTTATGTCATCAGTCATTTTTGGTTGAGCGCGAATTTTAAGCAAATGGCATTTTTATTCAAATAATTTCATCTTGATAGGTAATTTCAAGCAGCAAATATGTTAATATGGGTATACAAAATTATGTTGCACAAGTTTTTGTTGAATTACTATCCCTGAATTCTCAAAATATTTGAATTTGTCCATTATTGATCTGGGTTAATAATGGAAAAAATTATTAATCACTAATAGAGAAATTCAACTCAGTTGGCTAGAAGAAACAATAATTGTCAACTTCACACCTAGAAGTGAAAAAAAGTAGTATATTTACCTCCTCTTGGCCTTGCAACGGATTAACCACTGGACCTGAATATAAGAAGCAATTCAAAAAGTGAGCAATCGCTACTGATAAATTCATCATTTCGCAACCCTACAAAATAATTGAATAAACAATAGATATTTACGTAAACACGTTATGAAAAGAGCGATATTGTTCAACAAGCGTAATATTTGCCAAAACGAGCGCTAGCGAGTTCTGCAAATTACGCGTGTTGAACAATATTTCGCTCTCTTCATAACGTGTTTACGTACAACGTTTTATCTAATTCCGCGCTTTCATAATGTTCAATAAAATCTTCAATTACAATGATAATATTGAAGTGGAATCAGATGGTGTTAGAAGTATTGTTACTATGATGTATTCACCCAGAAAATTGACTTACTTTAAATAACTGTGTCCTGAATAATATTTTCAATGTTTATAAATCTCAAAATACTATTGAATTGAAATAATGGGTTAATTGTACAGTTTAAATAATGAAATAATTGTCAGTTTTGACAGTACCTACCGAATTAATAAATTATTCTTTGAAACTCATTACATTACGTTGAAACATAAACAGTTACGTAAAGTTTTTACGTAACTACTTTTCATAACTGATATATGAAGGTTATGAAAAATGTGACGTTACCTAACGTCAAGGAGTGACGTAAAGTGTCACATTTGATAGCGGAATTAGATAAAAAAATAAAGAATGTTTGAAAAAATAAAAACATACCTGTAAGTAAATTGTGAAAATATGTTTGGCAGATCTTAATAATAATTCCGATACGGCGATGCTGTATAAATACTCTAGTTGCTTAACTTTCGCTAACAAATTGGTAACCTTGCCCAGGTATCTGATGTTAATACCTTTGTTGTGTAACGCTTCCGATAGCGTCGTACCATCCATAGGAGCAGAGGAATGATCTAAACAATCTCTTATCTAAAATTATTTAAATTATATTTGAATAGCACCGAGTTGAGATTAAAAAAGTAGATACTTACAAAAGTTGGAATTTGTACGGTCAACAAAAATTCAGCCGCGTCTTTGACCAATTGCTTTTGTTTTGTCAACGGAGGATCGGAGTTAGGACAATGCCTGATGCCGGGTGAAAATACATCAGGATTGAATCTAATGTCGAATTCAGTGTCTTTAAGAGAACCTACAGCCATTGATGCTGTCTTAACAATATTTTTCGTACTTTCTTCCACTGGAAAATAAACATTCGGTTATCATAATTTTATAATAACATAATAATTTAAATGCTTACATTCAATTTTACCTCCGTCTGTAATACTTTCAACGATTTTTTTGGCTTCTGCGTCTTCCAGCTGATCTTTTTTCTCATCAGCATTGTCTTTTTCAGTCTCCTTATCTTTAATTATTTCTTCGTTTTCTTCTTTTTTATTTTCCTCTATGGCCCTAGTGTTATCAGCAGTTTTACGTTTTTCTTCAGTCTTTTTAGCGTTTAACTGTTGCAAATGATAGGCGGCATATTTAATGAACATCATATATCTAGAATCTACGAAGCTGTCGATCAGTTCTTGTCTCAAACAGCACAATTTGTGTTTGTGTTCTATTGGGAAGCCGAGTAATTTCACTTCTCGGCTTAAATCTTCCTCCACTAAAACAAATGCATGTATAAAATGTTATTTACAGGGTGACTCATTAGTGCGACAAAGTCTAATATCTTGTTGTAGTATAGTTTATAGCCTTAGTTTTAGCATTGTCTAATATAAAGAAATAGTCTGTCAACCAGAGATAAGGAAGGTTAGAGAAAGCCAACTCCCTACTTCCTAAAAAGAATTGTGTGCCGAGCGCCATCTATTGAAATATCTCAAATATATTGTGTCTTCAAAAACAGTTTTCTGTAAATTTTCAAGTATCCTCACCCGGGAAAATTAAATTGGTTATGTAGTTTTCTTGTACCTTACGTCTATTCTCAAAAAGTGACATTTTTTGTCGCATGCGAGATTATACTTTTGTCAATCAACAACTATACAAAAATGTACAATATCGCTTGCGACAAAAGATGTCACTTTTTGGGAATAGACCCCCTGAGTTGGCAAAAAAATATCTTCTGTAGGTTGTTTGTGGCATATTCCCAATAAAAACAAACGAAATAGTGGGAAAAATTGAAACAAATATTTTAGAACATGAGTATATTAACCATTATTTATATTATTAACAAATATACAAGTACATAACCTAACCGAATATAAAATAAACGGCAATTACCTTCTCGAAGTTTTATCACTACACCTCGGAACACAACACGTTCGTAGTCTTTTAGCCATTTTGATCTCAAATCTCAAATTTTCACAAGCTTTTAGCAAACACCAATATCACACAAAATACAGTACCACGTTATCTACTAAACTGTCAAAACACCACTAAGACAGATGCATCATCTCAGAGGTTAGAGACACAGAACAGAGAGAAAAGTACGTCTTACAGCGCCATCTATCGGAATATCTCAATTAAACTTGGTACTAAAGCTGCAATTAGCAGTGCACACCCCGTGCTGTCAACCTCATGAGTATAACAGAGATTCTAAAAAAAGAGATGCATATATATTGAGAGGTGGCGACCTAAGTTAAATTACGGTGAAACTTGGAAACTTTCAAATACTTGCTACTGACCAATAGGTGGCTCCATGATCAGCTTAAAATATTAACAGCCCTTAACTAACAGCATTCATTTCTAAACGTCAAGGGTACCTACCTAAGCAAACAATACAATAGGTAGGTTTTCCGATTTAAAATAAGCCTTTAGGAAAGGACCCATATTTTTTCACAATATTTCTCTCACTAATAGGATTTATACCTTATGAATGTAACAGATCCGTAGTTGGTAAAATTTACATACTACACACACAAATTTAATTTATTTTGTGAAAAAAATCACTGAATTGAAAAAAAGAATTTATTTACTGACATAAAATGTTGTAACATACAGGGTATGTCGTATACGCTTTAGTTCATTTCATCTAATTCTAATTGGCAGATGTTATCAAAAGATGTTTCATAAAAAATAGGTATACGATACTGTGTTATTGTTAACGGATTAACGTCTACCTGCTGTTTGTTTTTCTTTTGAATCAATCATATTGGTGTTTAGTTAAAACGAAATATGTATCCTGGAATGGAGTTTAAATAGTTAATCGTTTTTTATATTCCGTTCGCTACCTATATCTCTACTGAAATTTTCAACAGTTTTCATAAAAAGCAGGTAGTTAAAAGAAACTTTTATTGCTGGACAATAGGATGAATGAACACATTTATAGATAATCTTCTATCACCGAATTCCTAATAGAATCGTGTATAACAATCGGGTTTTGGGTGAAAGAATTGTTATGAATTTTGTAAAAAAAAACATTTTTTGACAAAAACAGATATTTATAATTTTTTTTCTGAACATAAAATGAAAACAAACAAATGTCAGAGATTGTTACAGGGCTATTCATTATAAATGTCCCAGCCCCTACCATAGTTATTATTGTATGAACAAAAAAAAATTTTAAATAAAAGTTGTGTGGTTATAAACTAATTTTATTATAACGTTAACAAAAGTACAGAAGGTGCATAGTTTGGGGGACACAAAAAAATTATTAGTTTTTTTAAATGAGGCACCCTATATATTATTGAATTTTTGAAAAGATGTTTCTGTTCTGATTTTAAAAATATACCATATCATACCCCTGTCTTACACCGTTCTTTAGATATTAAATGATAAATAATACTATAAATATTGAAAAGTCAATATTATCAAAGAAAAAGCTTATGTTATATTCGTTATCTATTATTTGTAATTTTAATTAAATGTTGACCAAAACTTTTATTTAATATCTAAAGAACGGTGTAAGATAGGGGTATGACATGGTATATTTTTGAAATCAGAAGAAGAACATCTTTTCAAAAATTCAATCATATATAGGGTGTCTCATTCAAAAAAACGAATAATTTTTTGTGTCCCCTAAACTACGCACGCCACTGTACTTTTGATAACGTTATAATAAAATTAGTTCATAACCACAAAACTTTTATTTGAAAAATGTTTTTGTTTATACAATAATAACTATGGTAGGGGCTGGGACATTTATAATGAATAACCCTATACATTAAATTTTTATGGTACATTGAATCGTCATATAATATATAATATTTATATAATAAACTAGCCTAGAAATATACGAAAAAATCTAAAATATACATTTATTACTCATTTCGTAAAATTGTCACTTTGTCAGATTTTTTTCTTTTTGCAGCAGCAGCTTTTAAAGATCTGTATTTCAGATCCTTAAAAATTAAAGTTCTTATTAATAATTCTAATAAAAAGGATCTATGGACAGCACACACTCATTATATCCACAAACCAATCAGATGTGTTTCCGCAATTTAATTGTAATTTGGTTTTTTATTTTTTTGGATATTTCAGACTTACCCATCAATCCCACAAAATACTTAGAAAAATAATACATACTTATTTTTGTGAAATATTTCAAAATAGGAGAAGGCACTTTCAAGTGGCAAATTGAAAAGTCTCTTATATTAATTTTTCTCAAAAAAACTGGGCATTGATTTTTATCCTGAACTTCATTCAGATCATCTAAAAATTTTTTACATAAATCACACTTGTATCTATCCCAAACCTTTTTGCACAAATATCCTGCAAAATAAACTTCTGAACTATTTTTCAAAGTAAATTCAGAATCGATGATCATTATTGATGAAGAGATGTATCTATACTTTACTAAAAAATACCTCTTTTAAAATCTCACTATTGTCCCACATTTTAAATTTTAAAATATACAATAGATAATAATATTTGTGTTTGAGATTGAATTCCAAATAATATTTTAGGGCCCTTCACCTACTCCAGAGACAACCCTCCTGCCCTACTATTTAGTGGTTGGTTATTACAATGACCTTCTTTTGATCTTTTGTTCTGCCAGGTAGATTTATTTCGAAAATAGACTCACAATAATACAAATTGTCGTCAGTTACATCTAGCGTTTAAAAACATAATCACTCAAAATAAATAGGTATCTTTCCTAATTCGAAGTGAAATATTGTATTCAGCGCCATCTAAACGTTAAATCCATCGCCACCTATACGTCTAGTCCGAACTACCGAAAAACTGTTAAATTATTAGCCCATAAGGTTGTCAGACTATTTCTTTATATTAGACAATGGTTTTAGATTGTACTTTTTAGGATTAGTCATGTATGTTTTGAACTGTCAATATCTGTCAGATTTTGTTCATTGAAGCCTTCATTCGCTCTTTCAATTTATTACAATTTAATGAATAGAATCTCAAATGAAAATGTAACGACTTCTACGACCAGAACGTTTTAACGCGGATCCAAATGTACCTCAACAATGGAAGCATTGGTTTCAAACTTTTGAAAATTTCCTGAAGTCATCAAATATTTCAAAGGAAAAGAAAGAAGCAGATGCCCTTAAGCTCCAATTACTAGTCAACCACGTTTCGTCTGCTGTTTTTGAATTCGTATCTGAATGTACCACTTATGAATTCGCCATCAAAACCCTAAAGGGTTTGTTTGTGAAAAAGGTAAATGAAGTGTATGCTAGACACATCCTGTCAAGTCGAAAACAATAATCACGTGAGAATATTTCCGAATATTTGCAAATACTGAGATCTTTGAGTAAAGTTTGCATTTTTAAAAGTGTCACAGCTGACGTTTAAAAAGATGAATTTATTAGAGACTTCTTTATAACCGGATTAATCTCGACACAAGTTAGGCAACGACTTTTAAAAAACTGTACTCTTACTCTGCAAGAAGCTGTAGATAAAGCAAAAACTTTAGAATCTGTCGATTGTATGTATGTCGATTGTATTGTATGCGATGTATATACCTATATACAAACAACCTTCCACCGACTATTAATAACATTACGTGCCCTCAGGAACAAGTTATTGACTCTGAATTTTATAGTAATTGTTCTGTAGCTTCAAAATCAGCTAAATGCTTCTTTTGCGGACGGAATCGACAAATGCCCCGCGAGAAATTCAAATTGTTCTTTATGTAATAAATTAGGCCACTGGGCTTCTGTGTGTAATTCATCGGAAGAAAATACCAGTATGAAGCAATCTGCATCTACTTTTCTGGTAGATGATAATGATAATAATTAATAATTCTCTCATGGATGCTGAAATAATCCTCTTCTGAGCTTTCAATTGCTGCTCCGACTGGGTTATTTTGATGAGACTGTTAGTAGATTGTATATTATTTATTTTAAAAACTTTCCTGTGGTCCGAATTCGCAGTTTAGGGTTAATCATAATACCTTGTTCAACAACGTAGAATTTATTAAACTTTAACAACTATGGTAATACTGCCTAGTTAGAGCACACGACACAATAGAGATAGAATAAGTTTGTGGAACAACTCAAACAACCTGCTTTAGTTTTAAATTGTTTATGGATTGCACTTTTAGGCGATATTCAAGCACTGTTAAATACTCGGTTTTACCACACACGTTTTTTATATGTAACGCATGTGATGCACAAGCTGCCGGCTGAGCTTCAGCAGAGAGTGAAAATGGCAGTCAGTGCCATTTTGTTTACACGACTTGCATCTCTTCACCCTGTTCGGTGTTCACTCGTCTCTTTTTTTGGGGAGGACGGAAATTACGTCATGAATTGGGAAGTAACGAATAGGAGAGAGGGTGTGTTCGAATTATTACCGTATTGATGACAATAGGTCTGTTCGTAGAGCAGTCACAA
>CAJUYH010011492.1:0-10997 GCA_910591685.1 Galerucella tenella | reverse complement strand
TTAGTATAGCATGTTATCGTAACCTGCTTTGGAGCTAACCAATCAGCTTCAGTCCAATTTATTGCTTCAATTTAGGATCATGGTGGTAGCAAATTTCCTTGTTCTCGTATTTTTATACCTACATACTTGTAATCCGTTTGAAGCTATGTCACTATGTTAGTCAGCATATTTGCATCTTATTTTCATTGAAAAAGTAATCGCTCACCACTTATGCATTCGTGCCCAACTTAATTGTAACTATTATTCATTTTCAGTCTCGCCACCTGTCAACCATTCGAATTTATCGATTCAAGAAGTATCAAACTACCTATTCCCGGTTATGTTATTAACTATCAAGCTCCTCATACTCTGAGGGAGTTTTAATGTATAAATAAATAATTTGACAAATTGAGGGAATTGATTCAACAACAGCATCTTTGTTACTTACGACTAGGTACTCTTATCGATTATTTTGACTGAACTTGCCATTTTCTAGTTGCACAACAATAAAAACAGTACTCAACCACACACTAACTATAACGTTTTATATTCAGTTTCTGAACGTCAGCTGATTCGTGATAAACATTTGGGTATTCAACAAATCCACCCGATAAACTCCGTGATTCGAGCTCTCGCATAACAAATAATAGCGCCAGAGTTAAAGTCATATTTCGAGAATAACTAAGATACTGCTTAAATCTAGTTTAAGCGCGAAGGTCTAGCTTTTAAAATGAATAAGTGAATAGATCATCCAAATATGTTGTGAACTAGGCATTTGCAGGAAAACTAAAGCAGTCGAGGAATATTTTCAATTCAAAATAAACCTTCGGGATTGTTTGCCCGATTCGATAACTAGCGGTGTTTTTATAGCAACTTACCAGTTTCTTATTGCTTTTTTTCAAAAATAAAAATAATCACACACCAATCAACACTGAAAACATTATCCAAACGGCAAAGGATCTTAAGCGAGTCATAAAACACAAATTCAAAAGTCTGTGGCAACTAACAGCACTGGTATTCCATTAATAGAAGCCTACACAATATCCAGCCTTCAATAAATCATCTGTATTTCACCGAACCTCCAGAGCTATCGAGGCAAAATTTAGCAGTTACGAGGAGACTACGAATTGGACTCACCAAACATAACCACGGTTACCTGATATCACTGAGAAGTTCATCATATTGTTTAAATTGTCAATGCAACACCACAATTAAGCACACCCTCACTAAATGTCACCAATACGAAAGGTACCTTAATTTCAGGTACAAGAATTACTGAGTAGCACCAATGAACCAAATACCGTCCCATAGTTCCTATAGTCTAAGATCCGAACCTAGGTCGACCTTCACCGAGCTGATAATAGAATGAAACATATTTTATCGTTGGCTAAAAAAGTCCTGGACAGACTATTTTTAATTATTTTTGAAAAATGTAAAAAAAAATATTACATCATCAAGATAATAGAAAAAATTTTCTGTCATCAAAAGCGCAGTTTTATTGCGGTAATCTGCAAAAAAATCGGTCCCTTTTGGCGTTTGCGAATTTTGAAGATTCAAATTTTAACGCGCGTGGACATGTGCGACGAAGAAAAAAAGTTAGAGAAAAAAGTGGACAGTAGAAAATTAGAATTAAAAAATAAATAGACTGAACATTTTGTTAATGAGAAATAGATTTTAATAAATATTTTTTAAAAAATTATCTTACCGAATATACCTCGAACATTGATACATTTTAAGAGTCTTGCCATAACTTTCCCCAAGCATTTGTTGAGGTAACAACCCTCCACCATCTATGACAAAATTGTTGCAATTTATCAATGTTCTTGGTATATTATGGCTGGTAAGCTACTTATAGTTGGGAAACTGACCCGTGGCGCCTATTTGTACCGGTGACGCCACCTTGAGAGTGCCGTCAGTAGCTCTAACATTATTACACAGTACACTTACCTAGCAAAATTTTTTCCATTATCTTGATGATGTAATATTTTTTAAAAAACATTTTTCAAAAAATAATTAAAAATAGTCTGTCCAGGATTTTTTCAGCCAACCCATCTTTAATATATTTTCTGAAATACTAAGTTCATGATAAAATATGTTCCATTCTATTATCAGCTCGGTGAAGGTCGACATAGGTTCGGATCTTCTACTACTAAGGAATGTTCAACTTTACCATAAAATTTAATACAATGTACAATATATCATTAACAGTATTGTGTACTATTAACATTAATGGTACCTGTGCAAGTACAGTTGGCAGAAGCAAACGTGAGCCCTGGTGGGCGTGTTTATGTCGCTGTAGTTGTATTTTTGTAGTAACAGTTCGATATCTTGAATCGATAACCAAATATCGATACCATAAATGTCAATTGTTAAGAGATATGTGAACAAAGTCAAACTTGCTAAAAATTTAACTCTAAATATTAATAAAAAAATTTATATTGGACCAAAACTAACACTACCGTTTGCCCTAAATGTCTATATTTTCAAATTACATGACTGTATTAATGTCATGAAAAAGAAGGGTCAAGTTTCTATGGAAAGCAACAAAATATGAACTGGTTATAGTCCAGTGTTGCCGATACAAAAATGAAAATTACCCGAACTTACTATTCAAATTATCAGCATTTGTCAAAATTACCAAATGACACATTGTTTATCTAAATAAAGTATTCGACCCCAGTCAAAAAATCCCCAAAAACAATAGCCATTTTATATATTCCTTCTACAAAATATTCGAAAAACTATTGGATCCAAATTAGTGGAATTGTCTAAAAATCGGATAATCATCCTCGCATTGACAACACTGATACAGAATGAATAAAATGATGTATGTTGATGAAATCACTCGGTCATATTATTTTGATTATATTTAACAAATTACTAATGTACAATCGTTAACATTGGCTCTTGATTGGCTGCTTGCGATGACCTTATTTCAGTTCGAATATTTTCCGGGGCTTATGTTTGGTTCTGACAACTGTAGCCATTGTAGCAGAGCACGTTAACTTGATGAAATAGTAGTTTGTACAACGAATGGGAAAAGTGATTTGCGTACAAGTTGTACACAATATTTTCTCTACATTCATTAATGAAATAAATACAGTAATTTATATAGTTATTTTATTTAAACTTTGAACAGGAAAAACTTACAATATAAAAATAAATAGAACAATCTGTTAAATGTATAATCAATTGTCAAATTTGAACAATTTTGTATTATTATAATTTTGACCTTGGTTTATAGTTTCTGAAATAATTCTTAATAGGTTAATGTTTTTATGGTAAATAAATTAAAATAAATAATGAAATAAATAGGTTACTCACTTTTGGTTTAAATTTGAAAATTGTACACCAATACAAAAATCACTATTAGGTTGAATTGTCGAAAAAAGTTGATAGGTCAAAGAGCTTTGTTTGACATTTCGGTGCGTAAAAGTGCCATAGCGTGTACTTTTCGCATTACTTTTTCAACGGTTATCAAAACAATTAAGAAAAGGTCTGTGTAAAAAAGCGTGTTTTGCATAGTGGTTGTAGGAAAAGAAAATTATTTGTGACGTAGACGCACGTGCTTGTGTCTTATTCCTATGTTACCAAGATGGCTTCGAATTTAAAATAGAGTTTCAGATGTAACAATCACAAGTTTTGGGCCTACATGGTTTATATAACCACAACGAAAGAAGAACAATTTCATGAAGAAGACTGATTTTGGATTTGATCTATAGAACGACGCAAAATAATTTATTCTTGTTGAAATAATTCGAATTCCGTTGACAGATTTGATGTACGTAATCCGTTTTCAGTTGCATTGTTAGCAGCTACACGCACAGTGAAAATTGGATTCTCTTCTTGGACGTCTGCTGCGTGGATCATTTCCGAAAGCTACTGCGACAAACTTTGAACAAAACATTGGTGAACCATTTTTTTGAAGAAGTAGATTCATTCAACACATTCACCTCTTATTGTTACGTGCCGTGGTCGATTGTTACAAGTTAAGCAAATTAGCGTTTTTCAAGGAGTTGGTAGGATTTATTTTACCCATATTTTCCCGGACTATGATTGCTAAGCTGTTTCCAAATTTATTATGATATCTATGTATCATATTTTTGGGACAGTCTACTAGTATGTTGGTTTTTGCTATAATGTGAATATGTATACGATTTGAGTGTTCTAGTCGCAGGCGTTGAATTTTTACTTGTTGTCATGTATGAAATGTATAATAGGTACAATTTATTCGTGTTAATTACTGATTATGTAATCAAGTAAGTACTATGGTTTATTTAATAGCTTTCTTGGTGTGACGTATATTCAGGTTTTGGGTATGCCCTTCACTTTATTTGCTATTTTCACATATCGATAACCTTAAATTTGATTAATAAAATCAATGGGATCGTATTCAGCCAAATTCGAAAAGACTATAAAATTAATAATTACCAACTTCTTTTTCTAACTGGAAATAATTGAGAACTTTCAAAATGTTGATATTTTCCGTGTATCTATGCAAGTTTTTGTAAAATTTAAATATATTGATATGGAAAATAATATCATACACCAAACAAGGGTTATTTCGGTATAAAATTTTAAAAATAAAAACTATTTAAAAGGGAAATTTCTCTTATCAATAAACAAAAATAAATCAAACTAGAGAAGACAGTTTGAAAGTTATAATGTAACTTATAAAAAATAAAATAAAATTTGAATTAAACTGGACAAAATAAAAATAAACAAATTACCTGGAATATATTTGAACTTTAAACCGAACCGAACCTAAACCGAACTTGAAACAGGAATCTTGATAACTTCTTTCTAATTTATTAACATCCTTTTCACATAATTTCAGAGTATTCAAAAGCTTTATGAAAGTTTCTTGGCTAAAATTAATCTAAAAAGAAAGAACCTGAAAAATAAAAAAATTTATTAGTTAGGTTATAAAATCTGACATAAAAATAGGAAGAGTAGGTATATTTATGAACATAGTTAACTAAGAGTGAACTTAGATTTTTCAACTCGAACGGAAGAAAAGACCTTAGTAACAGAAATAAAAACAAATGTGAAATAATTTTTAAAATTTTGTAATTAAACGATAAAAACAATAATGAAGTATTTAAAGATATTAATAATAAACTTTCATATTAAAAAAAGAACATAAAATTAAACATTCAAGTCAGGTAATGAAAATTAAAAATTATTAAATGAATTTGATTGATCAGCTAATATAAGAAAAACTTAAAACTAAGAGACACATGGTTGTTGATTAAAAAAAAGAGAATTACGTTGTTATTGATTAGAAACGGGGAAGAAAGCGTCCCTTAGCTAAAAGAGATACAGATTTGGAAAAAAAATTGAGATCAGACAATCAGACAAGATTGAAATTTAATTGAAATCTAATTGAAATTTGATAGGACCGTCTATCACGATTGGTAATTAAAGAGAATTATCAAATTGTCAACAGTTCCTAACAATTGCCCGATACTTTAGGATACAATACGGAACAAGCAGCTCATTCTTCACAATTATTAAGAAATTGACAATAGTTTTTAACTGAAATAACGGATTGGAATATTACTTTTGAACAAAGTGTATGCCAGGTTTGTGCGTTATTTATATACCTTGTATAGTTTGTTCCACAACCAAAGAAACTAAATGGACTTGAAATTATGCTTAAGATGCAATAAAACCATTAGATGCTTCGGATTTACCGTGCAAATTTGCACTATACCTGGAAAAGAAAATAAATATTTTAGCTGTACTATATAAAACTTACATTCAAGAACAAAACACACCATATCTTACTATTTCACTATCACAAAATTAATAGGACCCTGTCACGGCTAATACTTTTATGGCTTTATTGCATGTCATTATCCTATCTCAGGTCAGGTCAGTTTCTTAGACCGTGAAAAAATCTATACATTGAACGAGAATATTTGATTTATTGGGGTTGAATGTAGGACACTTTAAAAATGATACATCACGTCAACAAATTTAATGCTATCATCAAAGCATTTTTGGACGAATTTTCAGACATCGACAGTACTTGCCACATATTCTCTTCTGAATAGGCGATCGGTGATTGATGATAAGATTTGTATAATTTTTGGCCAGGAACTCGTTCACAATTTTCTTATTCGTCCACAAATCTGTTTTTCCCATACAAATTTGTTTTTGTCGACACATTTGCTATCCAAAACACTGCGTACCACACATAATATTCTTTATCCACCCTCTTACCTTTTGTCAAAAATTTCGAGTGCACAACGTTGGTTGCCTGGTTCGCAGTCAAATTCGCAAACCCATGTCGCATCGCCAATTGAAATATGTTCCATGAATGGGGATGGAAATTGATTGGTTTCAGCATATCTTTAGTGCTCTTTAAACTTGAAACGCAGCATTGCACGCTTCAAATTTCTTTGAGCACGATACAGAACTAGCACGCACCGCACAAAATTTCATCTCGCAATGTTGCGCAAGACGATGCCGAAGACAGGAGCAATTGTTTTTTGCAGCATTCCCAGAGTACACACATTTGTAACTGTCATCCGCTGGAAAGTACCCCAAAAAAATACTAGCATAATTTCAATACGTCCGCAAATATTAACGCGGATCACGTATTTGTGCTTCTTCACTGGAAAACACATCACTTTCTTGTATCTACTGTTATGTTAGAAATCTGTGCGTTATTTTTGTGACAAAATGCTGCGTGAGAAGAGGTTTTGCAACAGAATGCTTCTTCTCACATGAAAATGTATGAACCATATTTCATTACACTCTATAGAACTATTTTGACTCACCATACAAATTTCCTCTTAACAAATTGCCTCTGGATATTCAGTGTTTAATTCAGAACTTCTGTAAGCAAGATATTCTCTTATTATTTATACTTGGTTGAAGAGAGAAGGGAACGATAAACATTCTGGAAGCTCGTAGAGCCATGAAGTTTGCAATCCTTTTATCCTGCGCATCAAACATAAACAAAATTTAATGAAGATTCTTCGACTTTTAATTAAACCCATTATGGTATTGAATTGTTTCAGTTCAGAATAAATGAAATTTGGTATATTCCAGCTTTGGGTATATTATTTATTAGTGGAGAATCTAATCTTATCTAATGCCTTGATGGAATTAAACTTTATGTGTAAGTCAGTTATGAAAATTAATGTTAAGAGAAAGCGGGAAAAAGCAGTTTTCCACATTCCAAGGTTCTTGCTCATAGAATGATTACAGGTTGGGCTCTTCTTCTTTCGCGATATTCAGACGATAATATCCTTTCCTTTTGTTGAACTGAATGAACCGGAATCATTATTACTGTTTTGATAAGTTATTATCCATCTTCTGTATGTTTCTCGTGGTATTATTATTAGTAGTAGTGGTATTATAGTGAAAGTCCGTGTTGTATTCATTAGGATTATTCAGGATTGTTAACTAAGCTGGAAGTTTTGGAACAGTCAGCGATACCGGACACTGAAAATAGCTCGCAGTACCGCTACACCAACACTATCTTACTTTTGATAACCAAGATATATTTTTCAGAGACTGACTTGATTGTTATTGTTCTGCTCTCAGATCTTTTGGTATCTATTGACTTCTGGCATCCTCCCAATTCGTGGAGACCTCAGAATACATGGAGTCTCCATGCACTGACCATTATATAGCCCAATGAATAGAGCTGCTACGATTTCTCGCGTTGCTCCTTCTTCACGAAATAAAACTGATTTAGTTCAAGTACGTCAGGCATTGTATAACCCTGGTATCACGCTCAACTATTATTGGGTATATACGAACTAAAAACTTATCCGTAATTCTGAATGAAGTTCGAGAGATAACAGCTTCCTGTCAAATCTGTTCGAAATCGAAGCCGATGCAAAATTTGGAGATATTATAGCTCTATCAAAATCACTGCGTCGTTCAAAAGGATAAATATGGATTTTCAGGCGCCTCTTCCACCGGAACTGGAAAACCTTGTTAACAAACGTAAATTAATTTCGAAGGTCTCCTTTCGCTTTGGATACTCCTGAAAATAATCTTTTGTGAAATTTTGGTTCGTACAGCATTTTCTCTCCTCACATTTCAGTCTTTGACTTTCTGATATATTATTGCTTCTTCATAATAAACCGGTTTCATAATTTCAAACCAGTGTTTTTCAATTATTCCTACATCAACTCTAGTGCTATTGAATTCTCATGAGATAAGAGCTCTTTTCATAAAAATGCTAAATGTTTTTGTGAAGAAAGGTTTTCTGATCAATTTTAGGAGGTCTCTGTTCATTATATGAGATTTTGGCCAGTATGAATTGGCCCATATGAATATAGAGGCTAGATAGGGAAATTGAACTTATACGAAAAAACTGACAAAACTTGTCCTCAAAGTATATATCTAAAAAGTTTTCCTTTCACCGTGGCGTGAGCCACTGCAAATACAAAACCATATAAACCTAGGTTTTATGAGTGACTGTAGTCAAATTACACTTCCGGAGTGTTAACAAAGGAAAATATTCAAAGATAAATGAAGTAGGAAATAAATATCATCACTATGGTAAAATTTCAATAATATACATTTCTTGTGAGAAGTCTAGAACAAGCCTAATAGCACACAAAATACTTTACTTTTTGAATTAGTAGTGTGCATAAATAAATGTCAATAATGAGCTGTGCCTATTCATCAAAAATAAATTGTATTCATAATGGCAATTGAACAGATTGAATATTGTTCAATGAAGTTTTTGGAGTCAACACCTTAAACCATTCCACGATACTCTGTTATAAGTTTTGGTAGCTGATCACTGTTATTTGAGATGATTGGGACTAATCAAAGCAATGTCATCTACATACTGCAATTTTTTTTAAAACAATATAGTTAGCCTGCAAACGTGAATATATGTTATTGGAAGACTACCTTATTTTAATATAAATGCTTTCAAAGATTAATCTAACTATTTTGTCATAATACCTTAATAAATAATGTTTGAGACAAATATTTCACATTTGTACAAGAATAAATATAATTTTCGATAGATAATTCATTTGATTGATGACAATAAATATGTTTTCATACATCAGCAATATTACTTTCCGAACTTGGAACAAATCCTTTCTTAACGACAAATTAAATATTACTCAGGCCATATGTAAAATTATATTTATTAGATAATAAGATTCAAATTGTCACAAATGAATCTTTTTCTCGGTGCAGGCGGGGTGGACTATACCTCATGCTACTCCAAAGGGGACATGAAATATTAATTCTTCACCTATGTAGGGTATTCAAGGCTTGTGAAAAGATGCAATACATACCCACGGAGTGGCAGAACGAAATATTCATTCATATACCCAAGGTAGGGAGTTTAAAGGACATTATGCCCAAACCATACTGCCAAATCAGCCTAGTGTCGTTCCTGTTTCAAATGTTGGAGAGACTGATAGATACATTAGAGATAATCATAACAAACCTTCTCAACGTGCGACAATACTCGTATCAGCCATGCAAGTCAACAGAGTTAGCACTGGATGATCTCAATAGGCATAGGCACAAGGACATAGCCATGAACTTTTGTAGACAATGAGGGTGCGTTCAGTAACGTATCCACATTGTCAATTAGGAAAGTTCAAGGAAAAAAAGGGGTACTACTTCTACTGTGTGGATGGATAAACACCAGTTTGGAAAAAAGGCGAATCATAACAGCAATTGACACTACTACCGTTTCAGCTAGAACAGACAGGGGCTGCCCACCAGGAGGGATTTTATCACCACTTCTGTGGGCTATCCCAGTAGACAAACTACTGAAGAGGCTGACATATGAGGGCATGTATTGCTTAGGGTATGCCGATGATCTTGCAGCTATTGCAAAATGAAAATTCGCAGGTACGATCTCGGAGCAGACACAAACTGCTTTGAACATAATCAACAAATGGTGATGAGAGGACGAGCTAACTTTAAGCCTTCCTGAAGCCACGATAGCTGTTCTCACCAAGTACTGAGAGGACTGTTCTCTCTCTCTTAATAGGGTGGAAGTTTCAATTGCACGGGAGGAGAAATACTTTGGAGTCATATTTGACCACAAGTTGACGAGGAATCAACACATACGGAAAATAATAGAGCAAGGTACTATAGCTCCCAATCTGTGCAGAAGAGTGTGCGGGAGGTATTGGGGGTTACAACAAATAATGATCATATCATCAGAACCATGATAGCCAACAAATGAACTTAAAGTTATAAAAGTCAGCAATGCTTGAAAAAGTTGAGTGGAGTGAAATTATGAGAAATTATGAGGCTCTTGACCAACCACGTAATAAAAACGCCAGATGAACGTATAACGTATAACTATCGTATATTGGGATAATTGGACTCATCTACTTGGAATGAAACTAAATTCGTGAGTTTTTTTTTATTTGGTTAGTAAGTCCTTACGGAAGCAGATTCTACTTTTGCCATTTCGAGTCTAGAATGTTTATCCTTGTCCATTATTCAAAAAGTAAAGGGGCTGACATCGTTGAATGTTAAATAAAGTTAATTAGCAGAGAAATTGAAAAATCTCAAGAGATTGGAGCAGCTCAAAAGATTCGCAATATCAAAAATCTGATGATTTAATTTTTAATTGTATCTTTGGGGGGAGGCAAAGAATTTTTCGACACTGGAACGCTCAAATTTTAGTTTATACATACCGGAGTTGAAATAGCAGCAGGAGTGATAAACTGGTATAGATAAACGCATTTAAACTTGAACTGAGGGAGAGAGTAAGTTTCCAAGCTAATATAATTACATTTTTAACATCGTGAGCAAAGAATGAGGAAAACGCTAATCCAACCCTCTAAAATATGTATAAAGTTGGAAAATTAATTTTCGAATGATAAGTCAATTAGTATTTCGCATTTTGTATTGAAATTGCTTTTCTTTTATTACTACTTAGGTTTTTTTATGTACGAATCAATGCTAGACATTTTATTATAAGTACAGCTATAAAATTCTATACACCATATTCCTTATACAGTGTCATCTCCAAAGTATGCAGAATATGAACGGTTTTG